>CAUYRT010016129.1:0-31916 GCA_963574885.1 Lepilemur ruficaudatus | reverse complement strand
TTCCTTCTATAATAGTGAGTTTATCCATTTTCCCTTGTAGTTCTATCAATTTCTTTTCCCTGGTGCCTTGATGCTCAGTTTTTAGGTACATACATATTAAGAAGTATATGCTGTAGAATGGAATCCTTTATTACTATGTAGTGCATCTCTTTATCACTGATAATTTTCCTTGCTTTGAAATTTGTTTTGTACAAAATTAATACAGCTAATCCAATTTTCTTTCAAAATAAATAAATAAATAAATAAATAAATAAATAAAATAGAAAGAAATTAGCTGGACAACTAAAATAAAATATATATATATACACATAAATTAGCCGGGCATGGTGGTGGATGCCTGTAGTCCCAGTTACTTGGGAGGCTGAGGAAGGAGGATCGCTTGAGCCCAGGAGTTTGAGATTGCTGTGAGCTAGGCTGATGCCACGGCACTCTAGCCCGGGCAACAGAATGAGACCCTGTCTCAAAATAAAATAGAAAATAAAAAAAAAATTTTTAGTGAGTAGGCTAATTTGCAAATAAAGAATCCATGAATAATGATGATCAATTGTATCTCTCAAATTATTTAAGTATCCTTTAATTTCTTGCAGAGATATTCTGTAGTTCTCATTTTTCTTTAACACATTTTGTTAGACTTATCCCTAAGTATTTCATAATTTTGATGCTATAGAAACTAGCATTCTTTCATTTCAGTTTCTGTTCCTTGCTAATGTAGAGAAACACAACTGATCTTTGTATACTGCTCTTATATCCTGCAACCTTCTACATGCACTCATTAGTTCTAGAATTATTTCAGATTTTCTACAGAAAGAATTCAGTCACCTGTGAATTATTTCTTCCTTTCTAATCTGAATGCCACTTATTTCCTTCTCTTGCCTGATGGCACTGGCTAGAACCTTCAGAGCAATGGTCAGTAGAGTTGGTGAAAGTGAGCATCTCTGTCTTGTTCTTGATTTTTTTAAAAAAGTACTAAGTTTTTCACCAGTAACTACAATGTCAGCTAATGAGCTTTTTCATAGATGTACATTAATAGATTGAGGAAGTTCACTTCCATTCCTAGCTTGCTGACAGTTTTTATCAATAATGGATACTGGATTTTATCAAATGATTTTTCCACACCTATTGAGATAATCATGTGATTATTACATTTTAGTTTGTCAATACGGCAAGTTACATTGTTGATTTTTTTGAACATTAAACCAACCCGACATTTCTGAGATAAACCCCACATGGTCATGACATATTGTCCTTTTAATATATTGTTGAGTTAGATTTGCTAAAACTTAGTTTAGATTTTGGCAATTATATTTGCAAGACATATTGGTCTTATAATATGTTTGTATAATAGGTTTCTTATAATATGTTTGTTTACTTCCAGTATCCCAGTAATGTTGGCATCATACACCTTGGAAAATATTCCTTCCACATCAGCATTTTTGAAAACGTTCTATAAAACTGGTATTATTTTTTCCGTAAATGTTTGGTATAATTTACCAGTGAAACTATCTGGACCTGGAGTTTTCTTTGTGAGAATATTTTTAACTACAATTACTATTTGTTTAACACATAAAGACCTATTCAGGTTACCTATTTTCTTCTGCTTCTTTTGAGATTAATTTGTTCTTCTTATTCTAGAGTTTCTTAAGGTGGAAGCTAAAGTCATTTATTTAAGATCTTTCTTCTTTTATAATGTAGATATTTAGTGCTATAAATTTTCCCCTAAGTACTATCTTAGTGACATCTTCTAATATTGTGGTCCCCAGGGTCCCCAACCCCCCTCAGTCATGGGCCAGTATGGGTTTGTGGCCTGTTAGGAACCAGGCCACACAGCAGGAAGTGAGCAGCAGACAAGCAAGTAAAGCTTCATCTGTATTTACAGCCACTCCCACAGCTCACATCACCACCTGAGCTCCGCCTCCCGTCAGATCAGTGGCAGCATTAGATTCTGATAGGAACACAAACCCTACTGTAAACTGCACACGAGAGGGATCTAGGTTGTGCACTCATTATGAGAATCTAATGCCTGATGATCTGAGGTGGAGCTGAGGCAGTAAAGCTACGGAGTGGCTACAAATACAGATAATCATTAGCAAAGAAGTCTGACTACACAGAGACCATAATAAATCAATTGCTTGCAGATTCATATCAAAACCCTATCAGAGGCCAGGCGCGGCCTGTAATCCTAGCACTCTGGGAGGCCGAGGCGGGAGGATAGTTTGAGCTCAGGAATTCAAGACCAGCCTGAGCAAGAGCAAGACCTGTCTCTACCAAAAATAGAAAAAATTAGCTGGGCACGGTGGCGCATACCTGTAGCCCCAGTTACTCAGGAGGCTGAGGCAGAAGGATAGCTTGAGCACAGGAGTTTGAGGTTGCTGTGATCTAGGCTGATGCCACAGCACTCTAGCCCGGGCAACAGAGTGAGACTCTGTCTCAAAAAACAAAAAACAAAAAAACAAAAACAAAAAAACCCCTATCAGTGAGTGGCAAATGACAATTAAGCTGCATCTGGTGGCAGGCTTGATAGTGGCAAGTAAGCATCTTACCACCCCCACCCTCCCCCCCACCGCCGGTCAATGGAATAATTGTCTTCTATGAAACCAGTCCCTGGTGGCAAAAAGGTTGGGGACCGCTATTCTAATATGTCAGATTGCCATGGTTATTTAGTTTCCCTTTTCTTTTTTTACTCATGGATTACTTACAAGTGTTATTTAATTTCCAAATATCTGAAGATTTTCCAAAGATTTTTCTGCTAATGATTCTAATTCCATTGTAATTAGATAATTTTTTTTATTATCTGAATCCTTTTGAATTAATTAAGACTTGCCTAGGTATAATATTTTGTATAAACTTGTGAACAAATGTGTATTCTCTTCTTAGGTGAAGTGTTCCATAAAAGCAATCAGGTCAAATTAGTTAACAGTGTTACCCAAGTGTGCATAAACATGTAGCATTGTTATATCCCCTTAATTAACTGACCCCTTTATCATTATGAATGAAACGACCTTCTTTATCCTTGGTAATACTCCTTGCTCTGAAATCTATTTTGTCTGATATTAATAAAACCACTTCAAGTTTCTTTTGACTAGGTTACCATGTTATATCTTTTTCCATTCTTATTTTTAACCTATTTGTGTTTACATTTAAAGTATTTCTTGTAGGCAAGCATATAGGTGGCTCTTGCTTTTATATACAATCTGACAATCTTGGCCTTTAAATTGGGATGTTTAAACTATTCACATTTAACGTGATTATTCAAATGGTTACGTTTGATTCTATCATCTTGCTATTTGTTTCATATTTGTCCCATTTGGTCTTTGTTCCCTTTTTCATTTTATCATGGCTTCTGTTGGATTATTTTGCATGACTCTATTTTATCTCATTTTTTTTTGGCTTATTAGTTATAACTCCGTTTTGCTATTTTAGCTTTATAGTATACATCTTCATGCTCTAGGCTTTATAGTATACATCTTCAACTTATCACAGTCAAGTGATATTATACCACCTCACACCTCTTGTACCACAGAGCACAAGAATCTTATTATAGTTTCATTTCTCCCTCCCTGCCTTTAAGTTATTATCATGCGTTTTACTTTTATATATGCTACAAAACTATATATAAAAGTATACATAGGTTATTAATAGCTTATTTTTTGCTTTAAATTATCTTTTAAAGATATTTAACTAATAAGAAAAAAGAAATCTTACCTATTTACCCAAGTAGTTATCATTTCTGATGTTGTTCTTTCATGTAAATCTGTATTTCATCTGGTATTTTCCTGCTGTCTAAAGGACTAGTTTAAAATTTTCTTCTAGAGGGGGAGTGTTAGTAATGGATTCCATTAGCTTTTGTGTGTTTGAGAATGTCTTTATCTCATCTTTGTTTCTGAAATATATTTTTGTCAGATACAGTATATTCTAGGTTGATAATTTTCATCTTTCAATACTTTAAAGATGCTTCTCCATTGTTTTCTAGCTTATATTATTTCTGATAAGAAATCTATTATCATTTTTTTGTTCTTTTGCACATAACATGACCATGTCTTTTTTTCTCTGACTGCTTTTAAGATTTTCTCTTTATCACTTGCATTCAGCAATTTAGTTACAATGTACAGTGAGTCTTCCCTTAACGCTATGATAGGTTCTTAGAAACTGCGACTTTAAGTGAAACAAAGTATAACAAAACCAATTTTACCATAGGCTAATTGATATAAACAGGAGTCAAGTTCCTATGGCTTATTTCTGGTCACAAAAACATCACTGGACTTCTAATATGAAACACTGAAATAAAATTGAGCTATATATAAAGATTAATAATAACGATTATAATTGTTATTATCTAATTATTATTAGATAATAATTATCTACCCAATTATTCCACTTCAGGGTCACAGGTGGCCGGAGCTTATCCCAGTAGCTCAGGGTGCAAGAAGGGAACCAATCTGGAAAGGACACCATTCCATCCCAGGGCGCACTCACATCAACACCCATACCTCACTCATGCTGGGACAATTCAGACATGCCAGTTAACCTAATATGCACATCTCTGGGATGTGGGTGAAAACCAGAGTACCCAGAGAAAACCCATGCAGACATGAGGAGAACATGCAAACTCCACACAGACAGTGGCCCCCGCCAGGAATCAAATTTTTTTCTCATCAATGTTATAATGAGATGGCACTGAATCAAACATTTTTGAGGACCTGCTGTACCTTGGTGTAGTTTTCTTTATGTGTCTTATACTTAAAATTCACTGAACTTTCGATCTGTAAGTTTTATTAAAGCTAAAAAGATTTTGGCTATTATTTCTTAAAATATATTTTTCTGTACAGTGCCTTCTCTGGGAACTATAATTACTTGTATATTTGGCTGCTTAAAGGTATCCCACAGCTCACTGATACTTCCTATATTTTTTCTTTTTTCTGTTTCATTCTAGATGGTTTCTATTGCTATGCCTTGAAGTCATTTTTTCTGCAATGTCTAAGTTGTCATTAATCTTATCCAGTACATTTGTCATCTTAGACATAGCTTTCATCTTTACAAGTTTAATATAGGACTTTTTGTATCTTCTGTATCTCTAACTTTCTTGAACATGTGGAGGACACTTATAATAGCTGATTTTAATGTCCTTTGCTGATTCTATCATCTATATCAGTTCTGTGTTGATTTTGATTATTCTTCTTCTCATTATGGGTCATATTTTCATGCTTCTTTGCATACATGGTAATCTTTGACTGAATGATATACATTGTGAATGTTACCTTGTTGCATATTAGATATCTTTCATGTCTATAAATTGTCTTGAATTTTGTTCTGGGATACAGTTAAGTAATTTGGGAACAGTCTGTTCCTTTCAAGTCTTGCCTTTATAATTGGCTAGTTGGCTCCAAAGCAGCAGTATCTCCTCAACTTAGGGAGTCTGCCAGGCTCCATGCCTCAGCTTTTACTCCCTATGCCACATGCTTGAAAATCTCTTAATGCAACAGGCTGGGGCAACTGTAGAATAGAGCTCACCTTTTTTGTTCCTCAGATCTTGGGAATCGCTGACCTTCACTGCCTGCTATTCAATGTCTTCAGAACTGTTGTTTCCATGTATTTTGTCTTTTTTTGTGGGGAAGGGTGGGATTGTTTCAAGAAGAGAATAAACATGGTCCCTGTTATACTCCAGATGCAGAAGTCCCCATTCATGCATGTATGTTTAATCTATCTTTGTCTTTCTGTTTAAAGTGAGTTTCTTGTAATCATATACAGACAGCCCCCAACTTAAGATGGTTCAATTTATGATTTTTCAACTTTATGATGGTGAAAAAGCAATATGTATTTAGTAGAAACTATGCTTTCAGTACTCATACAATTCTGTTTTTACTTTCAGTACAATATTCAATAAATAATATGACATACTCAACACTTTATTATAAAACAGGCTTTGTGTTATCTTGTCCAACTACAGGCTAATGTAAGTATTCTGAGCATGTTTAAGGTAGACAAGGCTAAGCTATGTTGTTCAGTAGGCTAGGTATATTAAATGCATTTTCAACTTTTGATATTTTCAACTTACAATGGGCTTATCAGGACATAAGACCATCATAAGTCAAGGAGTATATGTACTTGGGTCTTGCTTTACCATCCAATCAGACAATCCTTGTTTTTTAATTGGAGTGTTTAGGCCATATATATTTATCGTACTTTCAATATGCTTAGATTTATCTCTACTGTTTTGCTATATTTTAGTTCATATGATATTTGTTCTTTTTTTCATCTTTACCTATCTTCTTTTAGAGTAATTATTTTTTAGTATTACATTTTATTTCACCTATGGGCTTCTTATTACTTTGTTTTACTGCAATTGCTCTAAAATACACACACATAGCCAACCTTCAAATAAGTATCATACCACTTCATGTGTGGTAAAAGCACCTAACAATTCTGTATTTTCCCTCCCTTTGCCCCATTCTTTATGCTACTAACATCAATTTATTTCTGTATATGTTATAATCCCCCAATACACTGTATTTTTGCTTTAGTCAATTATCTTTTAAAGACATTAAAAATGAAGAAACTGTCTTTCACATTAGGTCATTAAACATGAAATGTCCGATTTCAAATCAAAAGTGTAGTTTATCCTATCTCAAACAAGAAGCAGTACAGTTAATCACAGTAGGTGCCTAAACTATTGACAGAGTTTTGTCATCTTAACAGTAGCTTGTTTATGCCAGCAGCAAAGAAGCCTGGAGAGCCAGTGGCGATGAAATTGCAAAAGGCCTTTTCCACAGCTTAGTGAGAATTGAATATTTTTCCTTGCAAGAAGTGGTCCAAAGCCTAGAAGAAGTAGTAGTCAGCTGGTGCAAGGTCTGGTGAATACAGCAGATGACAGAGAGTTTCCAAGTCCAGCTTCTGTAGTTTGGGCAGCATTGTGTGACATGTGGTCGAGCGCTGTCTTGCAAGAAGATTGGCCTGTCTCTATTGACCAATCTCAGCTGCTTAATCGCAAGCATCCTCATCATTTCCTCCAACTGGTTGCAGTAGACATCCGCTGTAATCAATTGACCAGGTTTCACGACGCTGTAGTAAGTAATACCAGTGCTTGACTATCAAACACACATCATTAACTTTTTTTTGACGAATATTCGGTTTTGGACTATGTTTCGGCACTTCATCTTTATCCAACCATTGTGCGGAATGCTTGCAATTGTCAAAAAGAATCCATTTTTCATCACACGTAACAACATTATATAGAAACGGTTCACCTTTATGTTGTGACAACAAAGAAAGGCAAGCTTCAAGACAATTTCTCTACTGATGCTCATTTAATTCATGTGGAACCCATCTATCCAGCTTCTTTACCTTGCCAGTTTGTTTCAAATGACCCTATATTGTGAGAATAGTAACATCGAACCTTGCTGCCAATTCACATGTAGGTTGAAATGGATTCACTTCCACCACAGCGTTCAGTTCATCATTATCCACCTTCGTCTCAGGTCACCCATATGGCTCATTTTCAAAATTAACACATTGACTGCCACACTAGAAAAAATTTTTTTTTCCTTGGAGCCACAATATTTATTATGAAAATGGAATGCAAACTTTGAAAACAAAAATGAGCCTTTCTATTTAATGAAAAATTTGCTACTTTTTATTTTTTTCTGTACATGAGTTACATGCAACTTGAAAAATAGTTCACACAGCTCCCAAGGTGAAGAGACATGTGAGTTACATATGCTTGACGGGGCCCTGGGCTCAAAACTAATGTGAGTTAAATACAACCCACATGGCAGTTAATGTGTTAAAAATCACAGGAACAGAACTTCTCAAACCACTGACATACTGTGCATTCATCAGCCACATCCTTCACACTTTGTTGATATTTCAAGCTGTCTTCATTTCTTTCCAAAGATCCAAATTTCCAACGGCTAGTATTTTCTTTCTGCCTAAAGAACTTCCTTTAAGACTTCTTGTAGGGCAGGTCAGCTAAAAAAAAATTCCCTCAGATTTTTCTTGTCCTAAAAAGTCACTTTCTTTGCAAATCATATATCTGATAAGGGATTAATATATAGATTATATAAAGGATTGTTGCAGCTCAACAACAAAAAACCCCATTTAAAAACTGGCAAAGGATTTGAATAGACATTTCTCCAGAAATGATATATAAATGGGCAACAAGCGTATGAAAACACACTCAACATCACTAATTGTCAGAGAAATGCAAATGGAAGATAGCTAAATATCACTTCACACCCATTAAGATGGCTATCTGTGGGCAAGGGGAAGGGGAAGGGAAGGGGAAGGAAAGGAAAAAGAAAATAGGTATTGGTGAGAATGTGGGGAAATTGGTGTATGCAACTGCTATGGAAAACCATATGGCAGTTTCTCAAAAAATTAAACTTAGAATTACCGTATGATTCAGCAGCTTCGCTTCTAGATAAATACCCAGAACAACTGAGAGCATGGACTAGAACAGATCTTTGCACCCCCATGTTCACAGCAGCATTATTCATAATAGATGACAGGTAGAAGCAACCTTTTCTAAACCTTAGTTTAGAAAACCTTAATTTAGAAAAATGAAAAACATCCAGAGATGGATGATGGTGATGGCTGCAGAACAATGTGCATGTAAATGTAGTTAATGCCACATGTATTTAAAAATAGTTACGATGATAAATTCTGTTATGCATATTTTAACATAATTAAAAATTGTGCTTAATCTTGGATTAAAAAAGAAAACACAACAACATAAAGTCACTTCTTTTTGAAAAGTATTTTCATTGTGAAGAGAATTCTAGGCTAGCAAGTATTCTTCTTCCATTAAAGACATTGATCCATCTTTTCTGGCTTGCAATTTCTAACAAAAACTCTTTGTCATTCTTATCTTTGTTTCTGTGCTCATAATGTGTCATTTTGCCTCCAGCTGCTCTTAAGATTTTCTTTCAATACCTGGTTTTCAGGTATTTGATTATGTTGTCCTTTGTGGGTTTTTTTTTAAATCTTCCTTCTACTTTAGCTTCATTGATTTCTTACCATCTGTGGGCTTACAGTTTTCACTAAACAGAGGTTTTCAGTCATTATTTCTTCTAATATTTTGCCTATTCTCCCTCTCTTCTCCTCAGACTCTATTAATACATGTATCTTAGACACTTGATTCCACAGATCACTGATGCTCTGGGTTTTTTTTTTCCTTCAGTCTTTCCACTCTGTGCTTCACTGTGGATAGTCACTATTGTTATGTATTCAAGCCCACTGATCTTTTCTTCTACAGTGTTTTCTACAGATAACTGCTATTATTCCTATCCAGTATATTTTTTGTTTCAGATATTACATTCCTCACTCTAAAACTCCCATTTCAGTATTTTTTATAACTTCTATTTATTTCCATATCATGTTCCTGTTTTGCTCTCCCTTCTTCAACATTTGGAGCATATTAATAGCAGCTCTTTTACATCTTTGTCTGATAAATCAGTCATCTTTGTCACTTCTGGGCCTCTTTCTATTCACGTATTTTTTTTTTAATCACTGGCTATGGGTCATATTTTCATACTTCTTTGCAAGCATTTTAATTTCTCATTGAGGTAAAACTGACATACCATCAAATTAATCTGTAAAGTGAACAATCCAGAGACATTTAGTATACTGACAGTACTGTGCAACTACCATCTGTATCTGGTTCCAAAATACTGTTATCATCCCAAAAGGAAAACCCATACCCACTCAGCAGTTGCTCCCCAATCCCCATTCCCCCCAGGTCCTGGCAACCACCAATCTGCACTCTATCTCGTAGATTACCTATTGTGGATATTCCTTATTAAGTGGAATCATACAATATGTGACCTTTTGTGTGTTACTTCTTTCATGTAACATAATGTTTTAACATAAGGTTTACGTTCATTGTAGGATACATCAGTACTTCATTTTTTTAATGGCTAAACAACATTATATGAAATGTAGATATCCACAATTTGTTTACCCATTTATCCAATGATGAACATTTGGGCTGTTTCCATCATTTATATATTGTAAATAGAGCTGCTATGAACATATGTGTAGATGTATTTTGAGTACCTATTTTCAATTCTTTTGAATATATACCTAGGAGTGGAATTGATGGGTCATATGCTTTACTTTGAGGAATTGTCAAAGTCTTTTCCACAGACACTAAACCATTTTACAGTCCCACCAGCAACATACAGGGTTCCAACTTTGCATCCTTGCCAACACTTGTTATTGTTGGTCTTTTTATCTTTTTTGAGACAGAGTCTCACTCTGTTGCCTGGGCTAGAATGCCGTGGCGTCAGCCCAGCTTACAGCAACCTCAAACTCCTGGGCTCAAGCGATCCTTCTGTCTCAGCCTCCCGAGTAGCTGGGACTACAGGCATGCACCACCATGCCCGGCTAGTTTTTTTTTCCTATATATTTTTAGTTGGCCAATTAATTTCTTTCTATTTTTAGCAGAGACTGGGTCTCACTCTTCCTCAGGCTGGTTTCGAACTCCTGACCTTGAGCGATCCTTCCACCTCGGCCTCCCAGAGTGCTAGGATTACATGCGTGAGCCACCGCGCCCAGCCTATTGTTGGTCTTTTGATTGTAGCCATCCTAGTAGGTGCAAAGTGGTACCTCATTGTTGTTTTCATTTACATTTCCCTGATCTCTAATGATGTTGAACATTTTTTTCATGTGCATACTTGTATAATATATCTTCTTTGGAGATATGTCTATTCAAGTCCTTTGACCATTTTTAGTCGGGTTGTCTTTTTGTTGTAGAGTTCTAGGAGTTTTAGTTCTTATATTTAGGCCATTGATCCATTTTGAGTTAGTTTTTGTATATAATATGAAGGAGGGGTTCAACTTTCATTGTTTTGCATGTGGATTTCCAATAATCCTAGAACCATTTATTGAAGCGATTATTCTTTGCCCATTGCATGGTCTTGGCACTCTTGCCAAAAATCAATTGCCTATGGATATATTGGTTTATTTCTAGACTCTGAATTCTATTCTATTGGTCTATATATCTAATCTATCCTTATGCCACTACCACTCTGTTTTGATTATTGTTGTTTTGCAGTAAGTTTCAAAATTGGGAAGTATGAGTTCTCCAGCCTTATTCAAGATTGTTTTGGCTATTTGGGCCTGTTGCAATTCCATATGAATTTGAAGATCAGCTTTCCCATTTTTGCAAAAATGGCCACTGGAATTTTGATATATTGTATTAAGTCTACAGATTGCCTTGGACAGTACTGCCATCCTAACAATATTAAGTCTTCCAATTCATGAACACAATGTCTTCCCACTTATTTAGGTCTTCTTTAATTTCTTTCAATGATGTTTTATAGTTTTCAGTGTACAAGGCTTTAATAAAGAATCTACTCCTTTATGTTTTTGGATGCTATTATAAAATGAAATTTTTAAAAATTTCTTTTTGTATTGTTGATTGACGGTATACAGAAACACAACTGTTTTATCTGTGTTTATGTTGTACCTATAACTTTGCTCAACTTACTTATCAGCTTTAGTGGAGTTGGATTCTTTCAGATTTTCTACATATAAGATCATATCATCTGCAAATAGACATAGTTTTACTTCTTCCTTCTCAATTTGGATGTCTTTATTTCTTTTTCTTGTCTAACTTCTCTGGCTATAAATTCCACTACAATTTGAATAACAATGGTGAAAATGGGTATCCTTGCCTAATTCCTCATCATAAGGGAAAGATTTCAGTCTTTCACCATTGAGTTGGATGTTAGCTGTGGATTTTTCAGAAATGCTGAATGTTGAGGAAATGTTAAAGAAGTTCCCTGTTATTCCTAATTGTGAGTGTTTCTATCATGAATAGCTGTTGGATTTTGTCAAATGCTTTCTGCATCAACTGAGATGATCATGTGTTGTTTTGTTTCCCCTTCATTCTATTAATGTGGTGTACCACATTAATTGATTTCCTTATATTGAATCACTGCTGCATTCCTGGGATAAATCCCACTTGGTTATGGTATATTCCTTTAAATATGCTCTCGGATTCAGTTTGTTACTATTTTGTTGAAGAATTTTGCATCTATATTTATAAGGAATATTGGTCTGTAGTTTTCTCACGGTGTCTTTGCTTGGCTTTAGTATCAGGCTTAATACTGGCCTCAAAGAATGAGTCAGGAAGTATTCTTATTCTTTCCTCTCCCATTTCTTGGAAGAGTCTGATAGGACCTGGTATAAATCCTTCTTTAAATATTTGGTAAAATGCACCAGAGAAACCACCTGGTCCTGGATTTTTGTTTGAGAGGTTCTTTTTATTAATTCAATCTGTTTACGAGTCTGTTCATATTTTCTATTTCTTCTTAAGTCAGTTTTGGTAATGAGTGTGTCTAAGAATTTGTCCATTTCATGTAGGTTATCCAATTTGTTGGCATACAATTGTTCATAGTATACTCCTTAGTCCTTTTTATTTCCTTTAGGTAATGTCCCCACATTAATATCTGATTTTAGTTATTTGTATCTTTGTTCTTTTTTCCTTGTTAGTCTAGCTTAAGGCTTATCAATTTTGTTTATCTTTTCGAAGAATGAACTTTTGGTTTCACTAATTCTCTATATTGTTTTCCTATTCACTAGTTCATTTATCTCTAATCTTTATTTCCTTTTTTCTTCTAGCTTTGAGTTTAATTTGCTCCTTATTTTCTAGTTCCTTTAAAGTGTAATAATGTTAGGTTATTTGAGATCTTTCATCTTTTTTAATGTAAGGGTTTACTGCTATTAATTCCCCTCTAAGTATTGCTTCTGCTGCATCACATAAGTTATACATATTGTTTTCATTTTCATTCATCGCTAAATTTTCTAATTTCCCCTATGATTTCTTCTTTGACCTCTTAGTTATTTAGGAATGTTTAATTTCCACACATTTGAAAATTTCCCAGTATTTCTTCTGCTATTAGTTTCTAACTTCATTCCATTGTAGTTGGAGAAGATACATAGCATGATTACAATCTTTTTTAATTGATTAAAACTTGTTTTGTAACCTAACATAGCCTGGACAATGTTTCCTGTATGCTTAAGAATATGTATGCTGCTGTTATTGAATGTTCTATGTCTATTAGGTCTAGTTAGTTTATACCGCTGTCCAAGTCCTCTATTTCCTTACTGATAGTCCGTCTAGATGTTCTATCCATTAACGGTGAGGGAAGCATGTTAATTCTTGAATGAGTAACAAAAACTGTGAATCGTGCCTGGCCCAGTGGCTCATGCTTATAAGCCTAGCACTTTAGGAGGCCACGGTGGGAGGATTTCTTGAGGCCAAGAGTTCTAGACCAGCCTGAGCAACACAGCGAGACCCTGTCTCTACAAAAATAAGAAAAATTAGCTCGGCTCTTCTCAATGCTCCGTGCATTACCAGGTATTTCATTCTGAATAGTGGGAACATAAACTATCTCCAACCTTGTATGAACTCTGGAAATTGCTTCTCTTAGTACTCTGCAGTAGTTTTTTTCTCTGGCTTCAAGCAAGTCCTGTCAAGCATCTACAAATCAGAAGTCAGCCCTCCAGAATGCATGCACACTTGTGTGTGCTCTCTTGCTTTTTAGCATATGCTTCTCTATCCCCAGCCCCCATGGCTCCTTTTTCTCTGGTACTTTGTCCTACAATTCTAACCACTTTGGCCTCCCCAAATTCTTATCTTTGTCTCCTTATCTCAACAAGATGCTGTGCTCCATTCTGATTCCTCCTCCTTGTCTGGCAGCCAGTAAACTGCCTCCAGGCTCTGTTGTAAGCTGGTACAATTGAAGGGCTTTATTTCATTTGTTTCCATTCTCCCAGGGACTACAGTCTGGTCCTGCCTGTCATCTAATGTCTAAAAACCATTGTTTATATATAAGTTTTCAAGATGAGCAAGGATATATTTTTGCTGTATAATAAATTATCCCCAATTTAGCAGCTTGAAAAAAAGGAGCATTTATTTTTTTCACAGGTTTCTGAGGGTCAGCAATCAGGTAGCAGCTTAGATAGGTGGTTCTGGTTCAGGCTCTCATGAGGTTGCAGTCAACATGTCAGTGGACAGTATTCTAGAGCTGGAAGCTTGACTAGGGCAAGAAGATCTGCTTCCAAGAAGGCCCACGCACATACTGTCAGAGGCCTCAGTTCCTTGTTGGCTGTTGTCAGGAGGCCTGAATTTCTCACGTGAGCCACTCCATCGGACTGTTCACGACATGGCAGCTAACTTCTCTAGGAGTGAGCAATCCAAGGGGTTGGGGGAGAAATGGGAGTATAAGACAAAGTGGGAGGCAGAACCCACAATGTGTTTTATAAAAAACCTAACCTCGAAAATGATCCATCACTTCTGCCATGTTCTATTGGTCAAACAGACGAACCCAAATACAACGTGTGAGGAGATTACACAATGCTATAAATATCAGAATGCAGGGATCAGTGGGGGCTATCTCAGAAGCTGGCTACACATAAATCTAGTTCCTTGTTATGTCAGCATAGGGGAAAATAAAAGTCCTTCTTATACATCTTAACTTCCTTATGTTTACTATTTTTCTTATCCCTTAACTGTAGACTGTACCTTATGGCTAAAAGAGAGATAAGCAAATTGTATTTAATAGATCCTACTCTTGGGGAAAAAAATAGTAACTAAGAGTTCACAGCAGCAACTTTTAAGAGAAAAGAACAGAGTTCCTTGTTACTACAGCAAGAAAGAGGAAAGCCCTTGAAGCCAATCTGGGCTTGAGAAAGTGCCCAAGTGGTTCATTCCCCCAAATACTTTACTCAATGACCTATCTAAATGTCTACCCTCTTCCCTCTTTGTCTGCCAATCTCTAGAGTCAGGCAGCAACAGCCAACAGCAACATTAATAGTAAAATTATTAGCAACAGCAGTAGTACCAAGACCAATGCTAAGCATTTTGCCTTTGTTATCTCAATTACTCCTCACCACAAACCTATGAGATATACCTTTGTTTCTTGATAATCATACCTTGGCTTTATACTACACAGTATAACAACTTTATTCTTCTTACAACACCTGGCTTCCCCTTGCCCTGCAGGGTTCTCCTGCTCCTCTGGCACTGAAACTGTCTTATCCTGCCTGTCCTCCCATTCCACTGCAGTCAGGCCTTAAAGCTTCCTCTTAGCTTCCATGTTCCCAGAATCTACCACCAAACCTCGTTAAAAGGAACCACCAGACCACTTAGACCTCTGTAAATTCCCTGGCTGCTGGGCTCTCCCAGTGCTACAACTGCCTAATATAGACTTTTCCAATCTCTAAGGACACATTGACCTGTCAAGTCTGCTTCATCAGCTAATGCCCCAAAATTGGTCCTATTTCAGCGACTCATTTTAAAATATTATTTCACAGCACATGTACCTTAATTTATATTTGCTGTAGCTTAATGTTAAAATGAGTTTCCTTTCCCTAGGGACATATAATTAATCATCAGGAAGAAAGGCCCAAAATATACCAAACCCCTACCTATTGTGGTACCCTGGAAACCAGTAGGTCCCCATTAGTTACTTGTTGAATAATGAATGAAAAAATATAAAATAATGATTATTAATACTCAGAAAATTCTCAGGGATATATATAATCCAGAGGATGTTATTTACAAATAAAAAGGAAACAATGACAATAGACACATATAAACAATTTACAAAAAGCAAAACACAAAACAACAAATGTAAGCAAATCATAGAAATATAAACTAAAATAACACTTTTTGTCAGACAGATTGGCAAAGATTGAAAATTTGTCAAGGAAGTAAGGAAATAGGCATTCTCATATATTTCTAGTAAACATAATTTTGTATTTTGGTCACCTCTTTGACCAGTATTTCCATTTCCAGTAATTATAAGAAAATAATTGGACAAATTGGTGTATGGAAAATAAAACTCACTGTAGTATTACCTAGAATACAAAAATCTGTCCAACAATAAGGGCTTGGTTAAATAAATTTTAGTACTTCTAAGCTAAAGATTAAACCACTTCAAAATATTAAATATTATATAATCCCAGTTTTTAAAAACATACATCTACATAAAAACATACCTGCATAGAAAAAAATCTAGACGTATACACCCCAAAATGTTATCAGTGATTATCTCTGTAAAAGAATAGTGGAATTTTTTATGATTTTTTTCTTTTTGTTTATCTATGCCACCAAATTTTACTACAGTAAGCAGGCGTTGCACATGGATAGTAACTCATTCTTAAAAGGCAAAAGCAAAAATGAGGATCACAATTTAAAGGTAGAAAAGTGCCATTATTATAACCGAACATGGAACACTACCATGTTCCATGATAATATTAATGTTAGGCAGAGTTAATATCAGATAACTTAGTATTCAAAAGCCTAGTTTTTAATTAGTTTCAGGAACACACATAGAAGAATCTGCTAAGGCTAAAAAAGTGTGTAATTCGGGCATTTTAAGAAAACAAAAGACCTCCCAAATAAAAATTTAGTACTAATCCTAGAGACAGTGTTAAAAATCACACAGTAAAAATCTCAACTGTTTCAGCCGGCTGCAGTGGCTCACACCTGTAATCCTAGCACTTTGGGAGGCCGAGGCGAGAGGATCACTCAAGGTCAGGAGTTCGAGACCAGCCTGAGCAACAGCGAGACCCCGTCTCTACTACAAACAGCAAGAAATTATTGGCCAACTAAAATATATAGAAAAAACTAGCCGGGCATGGTGGTGCATGCCTGTAGTCCCAGCTACTTGGGAAGCTGAGGCAGAGGGATCACTTGAGCCTAGGAGTTTGAGGTTGCTGTGAGCTAGACTGACGCCACAGCACTCTAGCCCAGGCTACAGAGTGAGACTCTGTCTAAAAAAAAAAAAAAAAAAAAAACTCAACTGTTTCAAGTTGAAAAATGGCTTATCCCCTTTTCCTTGTTTTTAATATTTGTCTTGAGTGAGAATCCTCACTTTCATAAGAAAGCAGACACCAGGAAAATAATAAAAGATAAAAGTCACTCATATAAGAATTCAACTTTACATTGAATAAAGTCTTTACCTCAGACTTGCACATTTTAGAGAATGAAACTTACAGTCAATAAGAAGAGGGGGTCCTTAAGTGATTCTATAAATACATATCTGTTACAGGTTGAGCATCCCAAATCTGAAAATCCAAAATCCAAAATGCTCCAAAACCCAAAACACTTTGAGCACCAACATGACACTCAAAGGAAATGCTCATTGGAGCATTTTGGATTTCAGATTTTCGGATTGGATTTTCGGATTGGATTCCAGTTGGAATGCTCAACCAGCATGCAACTATTTCAAAATCGGAAAAATTTCAAAATCTGAAACACTTCTGGTCCCAAGCATTTCTAAAAAGGGATACTCAACCTGTATAAGCTAAGTATGTATATCTCCAGGCACTGCGTACAATTTCTAGCCAAAGCCCAGGGAATTACTTGTGGCCATGAAGAACACCACCTAGCAATTGTTTTCAGTGCCTGAATCAACATGACCTGCAACATAGCCAGTTAGTAAATCCTTATCAGGACTAATCCATAAACCACAATTTTCAATGATGTTGGCTGTCATAAAATGAATGATCATTCCCATTTGTCTATGATAAAATATGAAACAAATTATTCTAATTGTACCCATATGATTAATGGCCTGTATCCCCAGAAAGTCATTTAGTGGCAACTTCACACCTACAACACACTTTGCAAGTCAAGTTTCAAAAAGCATCACCAATGCTTCCGCTGGGATTTGATAGCAGCTATGAGACTATAGGAAGCACTAAGCACAGTACAGCTTTAAGATTCCTTTAAGCTTATATTAGTAATGTCTTTGACGAAAACAAATTTTTTTGCCAGAAGAAAGTTGCAAAAAAGTTTCTTTTGTTACAAAAGGAAAGTGCAGGAGAAAATCAAAGAACAACTCTGCATAAAAGAGATATTATGTTAATCGCATTTATATAACACAAGCATCACACACCAAAATTGACAACACAATTACGTGGCTACTGTTGAAAAGAATGGTGACCTCCTCGCTTTGGTGACAACTCTAGCACCATTCATCTACTCAACCACCAAATATATGAAAACTATTTACATTATTTATTGTAGGACCTGGGGATATAAGAGTAAGCAAGCAAAGTCATTGTCTTCATTGAACATACCATCTGGCAAGGAAGACAGATGTTAAACAAATAATTACACATTTGGTTATGACTGCAAATGTCATGATGTATTAAACAAAAGAGCAGGGTGCTATGAGAGCATATACTAGACATAAAGTCAAGTGAGCCAAACACAGGGGAGAGGAGCAGTCTAGACAGAGGTAATCTGTGCAAAACCCCTGCAGCTAGAACAACCTTGATCAACCTAGGAAATGGAACAGTCCAGTATAACTGAAGCATTTAGATTATTTCTTGGGCACACATTAAGTCTGAGATGTATAAAGACATCCAAGTTAAGAGATCAAGTTGGTAACTGTTATATGAGTCTGGAGTTCAGAAAAAGTCTAGCCCAAGTATAATCTCAGAAGTCACTGGCTTAGAGATGGTATGTGAGGCACAGGAAATGGAGATTTTCTTAGGCAAGGTGCATGGGACTGTATCTTGTGGCAAGCAGGAGGAGTCAGGATTACTTTCCCAAACTATATTATGAAAATTGAAACAAAGCTAAAAAAATAACAGGAAAGTGTTTAATTACTTCTCTCTTGATTTGCAATCAAAAGAAATAAAACCAAGTATTTTCTAATATTATAGTTACAATGCTCTATCTGTTCAGAAAAGGTAAAATTAAATGTATAAAGTTCTTGGAAAAATGCCAATAACTAAGAAAAATACTTCTTTCAGTAAGTCTAAGGTTATTATATGCTACAGTTTATTTAGCAGAGCACTTCCTTCTAGCCCTTTTCAGTGCCCTAGAAAGGAACCTTTTTTTAAACACACTGATACAACTACTTTACGAGATTTGTCACTAGAAATTCTTTGAGTCTGCAAAACTGCCACCTACTGAAGCTGTATCACGATCATAAGCATTCTGAACACACCAATGAGTCCTGAAGGGATGTGACATCAAGAACAGACAAACTTGCTCTGCACACCAACTTTCAGAATGATCACTGTAATCCTTAAACAACCTACCCTGCCTAGTCTCAAATGATTATATAGTATGCAACTGCTCTAAAAATCAGTGGTCAGGTTATGGTTACAGAAAAGCTGAGTTAAAATGTTTCACAATTCATAGCCAAAGCACTATGTAAGCATGAAATGCCTTAACACAAACTCACCTGATTTATTTGAAGCATGTTAAGACAATACTGACCAAACTGCTGTATCCCTCACGGCTCCAAAAACTGGAAAATGAAAATGGAGAAATAAAGTTCAACTTAGTTGGTAACCTCAATGACTAGCATTTTAAACATAAGCTTTTGATCAAAATTAAATAATGAAATATAACTGATCCAGATCTGCACAGAACTTTCTATGATGATGAAAATGTTCTATACTTTGTGTTTTCCCATCCAGTAACTACTAGCCACACGTGGTTACTAAGCACCTGAAATATGGCTAAAGCAACCAGAAAGTAAATGTTTAATTTTCTTTCCTGTTAATTTAAATTTAAATAAGCACATGTAGCTAGTGGCTATCATACTGAACAGTGCAGATGTAGACTGCTGAACGAAGTCCTTTCTGCTTCTAGAATTCTAAGACAATCCCAGCAAAATTGAAGCTGTTAAAAACAAATCTAAAAGTTTCAGATTAACAGTTAATGCACGCTTCCCTTTCTACAGTCATGTTTTAAACAGCTTGTTCCCATCCTCTAATATGATAAATTAATCCTAAAGAAGATGCAAAATCCACAAGTATTCTCTTACGTGGTTTGAAAAAGAGTACACGTAAAATTACCTAGCTGAATATTTTCTTTTTCTCTGTTACTTTGTCTATTATCATCAGCATAAAAATAGCATGCACATTATAACTGCACATCAAATCTTCTTCAAAACGTCACCATCGGCCAGGAGTGATGGCTCACTCCTGTAATCCTAGCACTCTGGGAGGCCGAGGTGGATGGATCGCTCAAGGTCAGGAGTTTGAGACCAGCCTGACCAAGAGCGAGACCCCGTCTCTACTAAAAATAGAAAGAAATGAATTGGCCAACTAAAAATATATAGAAAAAATTAGCCGGGCATGGTGGCGCATGCCTGTAGTCCCAGCCACTTGGGAGGCTGAGGCAGGAGGATCACTTGAGCCCAGGAGTTTGAGGTTGCTGTGAGCTAGTGTGATGCCACGGCACTCTAGCCCAGGCAACAGAGTGAGACTCTGTCTCAAAAAAAAAAAGTCACCATCGTGATACATCCATTACTACACTTGAGTTTGCTTCCTTCTCAGTCTGACACCCTCCCCTTGGTTGTATTTCTTTTCACGGAGTACATCTCTTCTACACTTAATGTAGAAATAGATGCCATATAAGGGCAAAAAAACCAAAATTTAAAACAAATAAATTATGGGCTCTTGTAATGAGAAAAGTTTATAAAAATATAAATTACATATAGACCTCTCCCCTCAAAAATTAACTACAAAGCAAAAACAGTCTTGATAAACAGCAAAAGGGCTACATCCCATAACTTGTATAGAAATTTTTATGCTGTAAAATTTTAATATTGAACTTCCCTCAGAAGCAAATTTAGATACACACACACACACACACACGGACTCATACTCATATATTTGGCTGTCATTTTTTAAAGATGACAAACTGTCATCAATTCAAAATGACTTTGAGAACTTTCAGTATTTTTCTTATAAGAGTGTCCTTGGCATCTGTATCAACTTTTCTTTTCTAATTATTTTCATATTTCCTAAGAGAATGGGATGTTGTATAAAGAGCACAAGGCCTGGGTACTGGTGACTTTGAGTTAGTTTAAATTCTTCAGGAGATTACTTTCCAAGTCTTGGTCAAACAACTTTGTATATCTTTATGTTCTTCTTTTTCTTGCTTTTCTTCAATCTTTAAAAACTAAACTAAAGTCCTTGTAGTAGGCAGCCTCTAACTAATAAAATACAGCAGAAATAATAAGGTATCACTTCCAAGATTAGGTTATAAAAAGTGTTAGATGTCACCTTCTCTCACTCTCTCACTCATTTGCTCTGAGAGAAGCCAAACGCTATTAATATTATATCTCAAGCTCCCGTTTGGAGAGGCCCACATGGCAAAGAACTGAGGGAAACTTCTGGCCAACAGGCAGCAAAAATTGAGGTCTTCAATGCAATAGCCCCAGGGAACTGAATCCTACAAGAGCCACACGAATAAGTCTGGAAGCAAATCTTCTACCAGTAGAGTCTCCAGATGCAACTACAGCCTCAACTAATAGCTTAACTGCTACTGCATAAGTGACCTTGAGTCACAGAGACCCAGCTAATCTGCATCCAGATTTCTAACCCACAGAAACTATAAAATAATAAATGTTTGTTGTTGTAAGTCTTTAAATTCTGGAGCAATTCATTATGCAACAATAAATAAGACAATCCTGTTTGACTCTAAAATTCAATACTCCTATGGTACTTTAAGTATTAATTAACATACTTGGATAGGAAAAAAACACTCCTGTTCAACATGAGCAAAGAGTTGTATCAGAACCTCAAAGTGATAAATTACGAAATTTAAACATTTCCATTTTTTATTAAAAAGATGAGGTCATTAAAAACATACAGTATTAGTCAAACAGTGTTAAAATACACTAGCTATAACTAAAAATACAAACCCAACCAACTGGAAGGTAAAGTGTGAATAATCACTAAAAGCATCTCAATGATTTAGTATCCCTTACTTCCTAGAATTTAGCATTATTTATCAAGCACTCACCAACTGTGAGAAGCAACATTTTGTTTTCATTTAGTATAAACCTCTAAAAGTTACAAATGCTTATCTACAGGCCTGTATGTATTTCTTCAGTATTAGAGTTTGGAAACACCGGTGGCTGATTCCAAAATGTAAACACAGTAAGATACTGAGATACATTTTTTAAAGTTCTAATCTGATATACAAAAGGTATTTCATGACATAACACAAATGAAAAAATAATACTTATTCACTTAAAATTGAACATACAATTTTAAATATGGCATAAGTCTTTCCTTTACAATTATACTATAAAGATCTGTATAAATCAAAACACACGCTAGCATATTTATAACTGTACTCTGTGAGGTAACTAGCTAACATTCTGAAAATTATATTTTTTTATAAAAACAAGTGATATTAGATTTACATCAATTTAAAAATTATAATTTGCAACTATACCATGGACAATTCAGAATACCCACAGTGGCACATCTTTAAGATTTCATTTCTTCTTTAAAGACATGCCTGGTCTACCGTCCTATATTTTAAACAAATTGATAAAATATCACGACATATCAATAAAATGCAGAGCAGCTTTATAATACACATGGTTACACATCCACCTCCTCCATCAAAAAAGTTTACAGCTACAGATAATTCCAATTACATCTACGTACTTTTAGAGATACCTATTCACATATCCCAAAAATGATCCTACAGTGATCCAGTCAGGCACATCAGAACATGGAGTTCCAGATTCCAGGCTAGTAAATGTAAACAGGAAGGGCAGTTTATAGAGAGAGGGCACTACAAACCGAGGAAGGCATGATGCTCATAAAGAATTCATGGTCCAACCTGTACCTGCAATGTACTGCTGATATAACCTCCACTTTTATTTTGCCCACCTGATAAATCAAAAACTGCACAAAATCTATATAATCTTCAGTGATTAAATATTACTTTATAAGATGGCATTGTTATTAAATTAATATCTGTAAATTTTTTCTATCAGCACCCATCCCACAATTGATAGGCAATTCTCACTTATTCTTACAGATGTCTTGAGAATATTAAAAGCAAAAACATTATCCCCATTCTTTGACCACAAACTACTATAAAACTAAGTATCAATTCAAAGCTTCTTAGTCTAAAAAAACCCATGAAGTCCTTTCAAAAGCTGTAAAAAACGTTTTTCACTTTAATTTTTAGAGTATCAAAAAGAACTGCTTATATAGAAAATAAAACAATTTAGTACAAATTTTAATATCTTCTAAGAGCCTATGAAAGATTCTAAGTATACAGAAAGAAGACTTACTCCACAAACTATTCTGGTGGAAAACCACATGCCACAGACCAAGACAAAAAGGAAACTAACATTTATCAGATACCACTTTTATATGCCAGGTGCTATATTTTGCCATTTTTACATTAACTCATTTAATCCTCATCACCTTGGGAGTAGGTGTTAGCCTCATTTTTCTAGGGGTTGGGTTATTTGCCCACGTCATATTGCTAGGATTAAAACCCAGTTCATTCTGGCTCAAAGTCCTCTTCTCTTCACTATACACAAAATAATAAAAGACCTGCCTTCTTAAATCTTCTCCTGTAACAAAGTCAAGGGCTTGACTTCTAAGACAACATAATGTCAGTGCTCTTATATAGACTTTGGGGGGGTTTACTCAAAATTAAACAATGATACATACATAAATAAAAATTATTACGGATTATAGACATTCATCTAATATTTTCTTGAGTACCAAAAGAGGCTTATATATCTCAATGATCACAGTGTGCATGTCTCAAACTCTAAAGTCTAATAAAAACAGAATTCAATTTTGCAATATCTAGATTTTTCCCTCTCTTTATCATAATCTGTACACATAAATGATCACATACTTAGCACCCAAAGTGTGTAGAAGAAAAGGAGACACAAATGATAGGGGTAAAGAGAAGGGTAGGTACAAAGAAAAAAAAACTCAATGTTTTGGCCAACTGTATCTTCTATAACCTAAACAGGAAAACCACTCAGTCTCATTTTCTGTATTGTTTACATATTTAAAAGTTCAATTACTTTTTTTACATATTTTTTATATTCTTATTCTTTGTTGAAAAGCAAGCCACTCTTCCCTAGAACTTCATTGCAGACAAGCCAAGGAAGCTAAAATGTAAAATTTACATGGTCTTCCATGCTAAGTATTTAGGAGTTAAGGACCATATGTATGTAAGGGTATGTAGCTTAGCCCTAAAACGGTCCAGGAAAAAAATATTTTGCGTCTGTGATAGATAACAAATGATAAATGCATAAAATGGTTAACAGGTGAATCTAAGTAAAGGTTACAAGGATGTTCTTTGTACTGTTCTTATTCTTGCAACTTTTCTTGAAATTATTTCCAAATAAAAAGTTAAAACTTAAAAAGTACACGGTATTGTACTTGAAATTAACAATACATACCAGTATCATACAGTAACATTTTTACAAATACAAAACACTGGTTTTCAAGGAAGAATGTAGTAATCTGTGAGGAAGTATGCACCATATCCTACCAATATCCATCACTTAGGAGTAAATTTCAAACTACACTGCCGTGTAATGAAATGTGGTAATGGTGACTTCAGCTGAAACCATAGGAGGAAACACACACACACACACACACACGCACAAACACCCACACCCACACCCACACCCAACACAGTTTGGCACAACTGCTTCACAAATTTAATACAGGCCTGATGCAAAATGCAGCAAATCTACAATTCAAGTGATACATGACATTTCTGGTTTGCAGTAAAAAATGGACAAACTGAACAATGAAAACCTTGCCACATTACAAGATGGAGAGCAAGTCTTGGTTTTGATATCTTTAAGTAAGATTTTTTCCACTGCAATTCAATTCACAACAGTATATCTGAATTATCTTTTAAAAGCACAGCCTGGGAGGAAATATCCTCCTGAAGAAATGTTTCAATGTTTTCTCCTACAAGGTTACTACCGTCCTGCCTGCCCACCACAATTTTGATTTCAAGTGTTCATCATGCTTTCCTAAAACATAAGGATACATCAGAAGCCAAGTAATGCTCAACAAAAGTTCACCAAAATTGTATAAATACTAAATAATAAAGGCTTTCAGTTAACAGTAGAAATACTTTAATAGGATCATCTCTATCCTTTCTGCAGGATCCACCCACTTTAAAATCCTTTAGTAAATTCCCGGGTCTACCCTAACTGGATGGCTCTCCTCTACCCAAGTAGTTCTTAACCCTTTGCGGGGAGGGGGTGGCATCACGGCAAATATGGACCCCTTCCAAAGAAAATTATTCACAAATGCAGAATCCTGCACGTATTTCCGGGGACTTCCAGAACCCCACGGCCATTATCCCCGCCCCCTAAGAATCCCAGCTTCGCGTTCTCCTCAATTGCCTCTGCGGAACACCCCCCCGGACCCCCGCCGTCCCCGGCTTGCCCCTGGAGCGACTGGAGCCCCTGCCCTCACACAGCGGATTCCGTAACTGAGCTTTGTCTCTTCGCCCAGCTCCCTTCACCCCGGCAAGGTCACTACTGCCAACTACCCCTTTAAGCCGAGCCATCACCGTAGTAGTTCGGAAGGGCCACAGCAGAACTTGCCTGTCATAGGATACATTTTGGCCCCTCGGCCCCACCTACCTTCCCCATTTCGGCGAGTTACGTCTTTACCGCTTGCCCATTATACAGAAATAGCCGCCGCCACCACCCCCGGCGCGCCCCGGCCCAGCCGCTCCGCCTCAGCGCGCCCAGGCCCACCCCTCGCAGACCCTCCCGGGCCTCCCTCCGCCCCGCTTGCTCCCACACCGCCGCTCCCCTCGCCGGCCGCTCTTCCGGCCGTTCCCACCCCGGCCCCACCACCCCCCACCTTCCTGCGCCCTCCGCTGGGTTCCAGCCTCCCCCCACGTCGGCACCCCCATTGGGGCCGGCCTCCTCGCCTTCCTCCCGGCTCCTCCCCTCAGGACACCTGTGTCGTCCCAACCCCGCCACACACGCCCCCCCAATTCCTTCGCCTCCTCCCCGACGGCCCTGCCCCCCAAGACTGGCCTCCCCTCCCCCGCTCCCGCCCCGAGAGAGCCTGAGGAGGAGGAGAGCGCGGGGGAGGGGAGGCCGCAGAGGGGGCCGCTCTTCTCGGGGTTCGCGGCGCCGCGGACCTGCAGAGCCCCCCAGCGCCCTCTGCCTCCTCCGCCCGCGGGGCGGAAGTCGGGGCCTCCCGGGTGCCCCCGACGAGGGTATTTACCTTCTTGCCAGGGACACTTTGCAGACGGCTCCGACATTGGCAAACACTACAGAGAACTGACCCCGCTCGGCCGCCGCCGCCGCCGGCTTCCACCCCTCGGGCTCCCCGCCCCCGCCTCCGCCTCTGCCCGCCTCCGCCCGCCTCCCCCCGCCTCCCCTGAGCTCCCGCCGCGCCCTCCCGGGCTCGCGCCGCGCGCCCCCGCCCGCGCAGTCCCTCCCGCGCCGCGGCACGCCGGGCCCGCGCGCGCGCGCCCGACCCCGGCCCTACCTCCACTCCGCCTCCCGCCGGCCCGCGGCCGAGCGCGGCCATTGTTCGCGACGCCGCTCCCGCCCCCTGGCGGCCGCCCGGCCCCCCGCAGTAGCAGGCACTGCGGGACCGGCGCCGGCGGCTGGGGCCGGGGGCGAGGGCCGTTCCCGGGGGCCTTGGGAACGAGGGCGAGCGAGGGCGTGGGGAGCGCGCCCAGTCCGCAGTCTCCTGGTCCCTGGCGCGGCTCCCCGCCCCCTCGGATGCAAAGGGAGGGCCTGGAGCAGCCCCTTCCAGACCTGCCCTCGGCAGCTTCCCCCTCTGCCGCCCAACTGACCCTCTGCTCTTTATAGACGCCGGCCTGTGCTCCGATTCCCTGCTCGTACCTGCCTCACGCTCTCTGGCTGCCGCCCTCTGCTGTGCCGGGGACGCGCGACCATCCCGCGTCTGCTCCGGCCGCCGCTGTGCGACGCACGGTTTAGCGGATCCTGCACCTTTCCAGACTGCGGGGAGGGGGCGGGCGGAGGAGGTTACTTCACTGTCTGGCCCAAAAAAAACACTAATGATCCGTGATCACCTGCTCTCCAAGATAGGTGGCATGGCCAAACGTCCTCGACCAAAAAAACGGTATTTGGTCACATGAAAAAGAAATCTCTGGAGCCAAAAATGAGGATCATCTTAAAACAATGGCCTAGATCCTAGATTTTTAAGGCAAGAGTGCCAGAAAACTCAAATTACTTCCTGATTTGCTCTGGTTTTGATGTGGATTATTATGTCCAGATAATTTCAACCCAGTTAAACTCAGTGAAACTCAACACTTCATTTAGTTCAACACTTCATTTAGTAAATGGCACCAAAAATAATCTGATAATAAAAGAAATCTGGAAATAGAACTAGGAGTGTGTTTTCACAAACTTACTCATTTGCATTATTATTCTTAGGGTTCCTTTCCAGGATCGCTCGTCTGCCTGAGAAATGTCTACTAGGCCTGTGATTTCAGTCATCTTTTAAAACCAGTAGTTCTCCTGTCTACAACTGCGGAGACAGTGTACTGTCGTGGTTAAGAGCTAGAGCGCAGAATGAGATAACCAGGGCTGGAGACCACGGGCACGTGACTTACCGTATGCATCAGTTTATTCTTTTGTTCAAGGGGAGGCTGAGTGTGATGGTTTATGTTTAAATGTGATAATATATATAAAGCCCCTTAAATAGGGCCTGGCGTGTGGTAGTTCTCATACGGTACGATATTACCTACTGCTATAGTTTCCTGCCAGAGTTCTTTCTATGCTCGTTTCCCTCCCTTCACCCCGGCCAGTTCCCTCAAATTTAACATGTTGCATCCTCCCTAAATCTACACCACTATTTGATTAATGACTTCTAGCTGCTCAAGCATAGCGCCTGATGACATTCAAATAGTCACGCATTGCCTAACAACAGGGATACTTTCAGAGAAATGTCATTAGGCGATTTCATCTTTGTGTGACCATCATAAACCTAGATGGTCTTGCCTACTACACACCTAGGCTCTATGCTATGGCCTGTTGATTCTAGGCTACAAACCTGCACAGCACATTACAGTACAGAACACTGTAGGCAATTTCTCACCATACATGAAATGTATGAAAAAAAAAAGAATACTGCAGGCAATTAAAACACAATGGGAAGTATTTGCATACCTAAACGTAGAAAAGGTACAGTAAAAATGTATTATAATCTTAAGAGACCACAGTCATGTCATATATGCAGTCCATCACTGAAATGTCATGTGGTGCATGACTGCACTTGTTGAATGTTTTGAATGAGTATATGCCCTTCACACCAGCCATACCCATGGACAAGCCTCCCACCTCTGTGCCTTTGCATAGACCATTTCCTCCCCTACGGTCTACCCTCCCCTCACCTGGTGAACAAATCACCCTTGAAGCCGTTCAAAAATCACCTCCTGTTAACTCCTCTGGACAGGCCAGTGCTCTACTCCTGTTGCTCCCTTCTCTGATAATGTAGGTATGCTAGAATTGTTTGTTTCCTAACCTGTCTGCACCAAATGGTGCATTGTTGAAGGGCAGGCTCTGTGTCTCATTTATCCCTGTAGTCTCAGCATCCAACAGCAAATGGGGGGGACAGTAAATTCTTTTGGAAATGACTCTGAAGTGATCAGAATTCCATTTCCTTTGATCCAGATCACTAAAGTTAATAGAAAACTTTACCTCTGCTGTAACTTTTTCTTATAACTGATCTTAAGTCATTGGTAAACCCCAAATAAAATGAATTTTTTAAAGTCATAATTATCAAAGAGATTTGTTTTTAACTTGAATTGGCACTTTCCATTGCTCGATGTATATGGCATCAGTACATGAAATAATCTGAGTGACGTAGAAATCCACACATAAATCTATGAACGCCTTAGGATTTACTTTAAATAAAATATTTTATAGGAGTTGAAAATAGTGGATAGCTACAGAGCAGTGAGCCCATAGGCAGCTGATTAAAACAAAGCAACTAACGAGTCTTTACCAGGAACCACTGCAGACAAATATTCAATCATCAAAAAAAAGATAATGTTTTCAGATTCATTGTGATCAGGTTTGAGCAGTTTGAATGAGAAAGATCCTGGAATCACAAACTACAGTTTCTCTTCTATCTATGTCTTCTCCTTTTTTATATTATAATGTCCTTTTCTTGACGTCTATTTTCCTGTACAATTCATCTAGCCCCCAGCACCCACCATATACATTACCTTTCTTTATTGCTTATATCTGAACATATTTTTATCACTGTACACTTTACGTTGCTTCCACCATAACTTAAGCTCTTTGAAGGCAAGAACAAGGAGCCTTATCTTTGATTCTCTGGGACCTAGCACAGTACTCAATGAATGCTTGTTGAATGAATGGATTAAAGAATTTAACAAACAATTACTGAATATCTACTATGTGCCAAGTACTATTCTTGGTCTAGGGATATAAAGAATGAAAAAATCTGCAAAGTCTTTGTCCTTATGGAACTTACAGGGGGAAAAAAGCTATTTAATTCTGAATAAATAAATGCATGAAATAAACACTTAAATACTGTACTTTATTAAAATACTATTCTGAAAAATTTCAATGTATTTATGTGCTCACTAATAAATTGTTTGCTTGGAACTCAGGGTTTTTTCCTATAATATTGATGTCTGAATAGTTGTTAGGGCATCTGCCACCTAATGAAATCCTGTCATTTGCAACATCATGGATAGAACTAGAAATCATTACATTAAGTAAAATAAGCCACGCACAGAAAGCACAAATATTGCATGTTCTCTGTTGGAGCTGAAACTGTCGGTCTCATGAAGGTAGAGAGAAAAATAATAGTGCCCAGAGGCTGGGAAGGTGGGAATGCAGAGGGCAGAGAGGTTGGTTACTGGGTACAAACATACAGTTACAAAGAATGAGTTCTAGTGTTTGATAGCACAGTAGGGTGACTACAGTTAACAATAATTTATTCTATATTTGAAAATAGCTAGAAGAGAAGATTTGAAATGTTCCCAAAACAAAGAAATGATAAATGTTTGGGGTGATGGATACCCTAAATACCCTGAATGATCATTACACATTATATGTATGTATCAAAATACCACATGTACTCCATAAATATGTACAATTATGTATCAATTTTTAAAAAGAAAGAAAACTTTCAGCAAATAAAAAAATAAGGAAACAAATGTATTTAATGAATTATGGAAAGATTCTTTTAAGTCTTATGGGACAGTGTTTCATAAATTTTTTTAATAAAAATAATATGCTTATATCAACTTTTTCTTTTTCCTCTGTTGTTATCATCTTGTCTTTCAGTTTTTTACTTGGGGATATCTACACTGCCCATCATGCCAGAAATTCAATCTTCAGCCATAGTCTTAGTATTTTGATTCTAATTTACTTGTTAAATTTGGAATGACATTGTTTAAGTCTCAGTTTCATTCTTACTTAGTTAACAAGATGAGATTGGTTTGCAATCTGTCCTTTCATCTCAATCTGTGTGTTATCTTCAAATTGAGTTTTTTATAGAATGCATACTTGTATTACATTTGTCTATAGTGCAAAGCGCTCATAGAAAGTATTTTTCTGTTCTGTGAGTTCTTTTTCTTTAACCTGGGTTCTTTGTCTTTTGAATGCAGTGTTCTATGTATTTATTTTGCTGTAACAATTGGCATCACTTTAATGTAATTTATTTTTATTTTGTACATATTTAATCTGGGAAACTGTACCCAGATCTTCTATTATTATTTTTTCTTTTTTCCTAAGCCTCCCCAAGAAGAGACCAGGTCTTCTATTAGCTTAGCTTTGCCCAGTAGAGCTTCTGGAGAAAATAAAATTTTATTTTATTATTTTTTAGGGATGGGAAAATCTAGAATCTGGCTTTATTCCACCTTAAATTTCTGATACTTTTTTGGGGCTATATATATAGTCCAAAGAAAAGTGTATATGTGTATATATACATAAAACAAAACTTAGAAATGTGCCTTCTTTAGAATCATTTAAATTTCCTTGCAGTGGAAATAAATTTATGACAACTCTGCATGCTGCGGAAGGAAAATGGGGGCCTCAGAGGAGAAGGGAAGAATGTCAAGTTCAACACCTTCTTCAAACACTTTTTAATTGTGACTATTCTGACAGGCATCATCTTAGCAATTACCTCTTCATCTTTCCTTTTCTATTGACCCCTTTTCCAAAAAACTTCATGATTAACTTTATAAAACATTCTTTCTCCCTTCCCATGTATAAAGGAAGAAAAAAATCTAAAAAACTCGAGCCATGTATACCTTGTCATTCTTTCTTCTCCTTGGTAATTGTCAACGGCAGTCTGAATTAGTGATATATGGCAATGTAATCTAGCACATCAAAATTTAGTGGCTTGAAACAAGTTCTTTAGTTCAGTTAGGGCTAAATATCTTGTCTCTGCTCCGTGCAGTATCAGCTAGGGCACCTCTAAGTTGGGGAGTCCACATCCGGTAAGGGCTCCCTTGCTCATATCCACGGTTGGTGCTGGTTGTCAGCTGGGCCCTCAGCTGGGACTGGCAGCCAGAACACCTACATGTGGCCTCTCTGTGTAGTTGTTTGGCTCCCTCACAGCATGGTGGCTGGGTTCCAAGAATCAGCAAGTAAAAGCCACCTCTTTCAGAAAGCCTGGGTCCAGAAACTGGCACAAATATGCTGTGAATTCTACCGTATACTATTGGTCAAATAGTCACAGGGCCTGGGTTCAAGAGGAGGGGAAGCATGTTATCTATCTCTCCGTGAGAAGCATGTTAAGAGGTTTTAGGGCTGGCTGGGCACGGTGGCTCACGCATGTAATCCTAGCACTCTGGGAGCCCGAGGAGGGAGGATCGCTCAAGGTCAGGAGTTCGAAACCAGCCTGAGCAAGAGTGAGACCCCGTCTCTACTATAAATAGAAAGAAATTAATTGGACAACTAAAAATATATAGAAAAAATTAGCCGGGCATGGTGGCGCATGTCTGTAGTCCCAGCTACCCAGGAGGCTGAGGCAGAAGGATTGCTTGAGCCCAGGAGTTTGAGGTTGCTGTGAGTTAGGCTGACGCCACGGCACTCACTGTAGCCTGGGCAACAGAGTGAGACTCTGTCTCAAAAAGAAAAAAAAAAGAAAGAAAGAAAAAC
>CAUYRT010016128.1:0-34863 GCA_963574885.1 Lepilemur ruficaudatus | reverse complement strand
TGCTTTTTCTTCATCTTTCGAGAGGATCATATGGTCTTTTTCTTCTATTTATATGGTGAATTACATTTATAGATTTGCATGTGTTGAACCATCCTTGCATCTCTGGGATGAAGCCCATTTGATCATGGTAGATTTTTTTTTATATGCAGCTGAATTCAGCTTGCTAGGATTTTATTGAGAATTTTTGCATCTATATTCATAAGGGATATTGGTCTATAGTTTTCTTTTTTTGTTGAGTTCTTTCTTGACTTTGGTATCACAATGACATTGGCTTCATAGAATGAGTTGGGGAGGATTACTTCCTTCTCTATATTATGAAATAATTTCTGCAGTATATGTACCACGTCTTTGTACATCTAGTGAAATTTGGCTGCAAAATTATCTAGTCTCGAACATTTTTTGGTTGGAAGATTTTTTTAATTGTTGCTTCAATTTTGTTACTTCATATTGGTCTGTTCAGGAGTTCTATTTCATCCTGATTGAGCCTAGGGAGGTTGTGCGTTTCCAAGGATTTTTCCATTTCCTAAACATTTTTAAGTCTATGGGCATAGAGATTTTTAAAGTGTTATTCAGAAATAATATTTTGTATTTCCATAGTATCAGTTATAAGTTCTCCTTTTTCACTTTTGATTGAGCTTATTAGGGTCCTTTCTTTTCTGTTTCTGGTTAATCTAGCAAGAGGCTTATCAATTTTATTTACCTTTTTCAAGAACCAAATTTTTGTTTCATTAATCTTCTGTATAATTATTTTGTTATCAATTTCATTTTGTTATGCTCTGACCTTAGTTATTTTTCTTCTGCTGGGTTTGGAATTGGTTTACTCTTCCTTTTCCAATTTCTTGAGATGATTCATTAGATTGTTGATTTGTGATCTTTCTGCCTTTTGGACATAGGCATTTATGGCTATGCATTTTTCTTTTATGACTGCTTTTGCTTAATCACACAGATTTTGATAACTTGTGTCCCCTTTGTCATTTAGTTTGAAGAATCTTTTGATTTCCATCTTAATTTCCTCCTTGACTCAGTAGTCATTTATCAGTAGGATGTTCAGTTTCCATGACTTTGCATATAGTTTAGTGTTTCTATTAAAATTGATTTTCAGTTTTATTCCACTGTGGTCTGAGAAGACATATGTTATAATTTCTAATTTTTTTTAATTTGTTGAGATGTTCTGTGGCCTAGTATGTGATCAGTTTTGGAGAACATTCTGTAAACTGATGAGAACAATGCATATCCAGTGGTTTGGGGGTAAAATATTCTGTAAATGTCTGTTAGTCCTATTTGTTCTAGATTTCCATTTAAGCCCATCATTTCTTTGCATATTCTCTCCTTGCAGGATATGTCCCATTCTGTCAGTGAGGTATTGAAGTCCCCAGCTACAATGCTGCTGTTTATCATTTTGTTTAGATCAAGTAGAGTTTGCTTATGAATTTGGGTACACCTGTGTTAGGTGCATAAATATTGAGAATTGCTATATCTTCTTTTTGAATTTTTCCCATTAGCATTATATAATGACCATCTTTGTCTTTCTATACTTTTGATAATTTGATGTCTGTTATATGATATGAGAATGGCTATATCAGCTTTCTTTTGGTTTCCATTTACATGAAATATTGTTTTTTATCTCTTCACCTTGAGTCAAAATGAGTCCTTGTGCGTTAGATTTGTTTCATTGAGACAGCAGATACTTGGCTTGTATTTTTTTTTATCTATTTAACCAGCCTATGTCTCTTGAGTGGAGAGTTAAAGCCATTCATATTTATTGAAGGAATTGATAAGTGGGGTGGATTTCTGTTCATCCTGTTGAGTAGAACTTTATTGCTTTTTTAATCACTTGAGACTTTATGGCATACGGGCTCTGAGCTTTAGCTTTTGAGAGATTTTATACCAGTGGGTGACTATTGTGCTGATCCATGTATAATGCAGTTCTGAGTACTTCCTGCAGTGCAGGTCTGGTCTTGACAAATTCCCTTAGTGTTTGCTTGTCTGAAAACCTCCTTATTTCTCCCTCATATAGGAAACTTAGTTTTGCAGGATACAAAATTCTAGGCTGGCCATTATTCTGTTTAAGAAGACTAAGAATGGGGCCCCTGTCCCCTCCAGCTTATAAGGTCTCAGTTGATAAATCTGCAGTTAGTCTGATGGGTTTTTCTTTGTAAGTTACCTGTTGCTTTTACCCAATGACTCACAGGACTGCCTCTTTCATGCTTGCTTTGGCCAATCTGTGACAGACACACGACTGTGTGACATGGTGATTGCCTCTTGGCTATGAATCTCCCAGGGGTCCTTTGAGTTTCTTGTACCTGGATATCTAGATTTCTAGCAAGGCCAGAGAAATTTTTCTCAATTATTTCCTCTAATAGGTTTTCCAACCCTCACGTATTTTCTTCTTCACCCTCATTGATGCCTATGGTTATTATGTTAGGACTCTTTATATAATCCCATATCTCTTATAGGTTTCATTTGTTCCTCTTATTTCTCAGTTCTTTCTCCCTGATTGACTTGCTTAATGCATGGGTGTTGTCTTCAAGCTCTGATATTCTTTATTCTGTCTTACCTAGCCTATTCTTAAGGCTTTCCACTGTGTTTTTTATTTCCTTGAATGAATTTTTCATTTCCAAAAGTTCTTTTTGATTTTTTTTAATAATTCAATTTACTTGTTAAATTGTTCCTTCATTTCCTGCATTGCTTTTTTGTATTCTTTGTGTTGGGTTTCTATTTTTTCTTGTATTTCATTGAGCTTCCTTTCAATCCTTATTTGAAATTCTTCATCAGTCATTTCAGTCTTTTCATTTTGGTTGGTATCCATTGGTGAGAAGTTGTTTTCTTTAGGGGCTATCCTTTCACTCTGATTTTTTTTTTATGTTTCTGGAGCTCTTTCACTGATTCCTTTTCATCTGGCCTCTCTGTCAAGACCTGGGGGTGCAAGGCCTGGATTATGGGCCTGTCTCTCAGTCTCCTGGTACACTCAATCCCTGAACATGCCAGGGAGAAGAGTGCTGATCCTGATTTGCCTATGGGGTGCTCTAGCAGGTTTAGTATAGCTCTTGGGTTACAAAAAGTAACCTGCTGTCTTTACTTTTTCCCAACAGTGTATAGTGAGTTAGGTTTCCCAGTTTAATCTTGATGATGGTGGGTGGCACCTGTGAGTATGAATCCGCCACTCCCTGTTTGCTTGAGTTGGGCGGCAATATGCTTAGCTATGGGGTTGTTCCCCCTGTCATTGATTAATGTTTGCATGGAAGAGCCAGCTGCTGAGATGGTCTTTTGTGTCCATTGTAAGCTCTGGTACCCCAGGTGGGGCATATGCATGCCACAGTCTTCTTGATCTCTAGTCCTCCTCAGGTAAGGGTAGGAGCAAGACAATCATGGCTGGATCACAGGAGCCTGAAGGGCTTTGCAAAGCCTTGGCAGGTGCAGAATTTGCTTTTCTGGCCATTAAGGGGAGCTGCTAGCAGGTCAGGACCAGCTCTTCAATCCAGGAGGTCTGTTCACAGGGGAGGAGCCTAAATTCTTATGTGCTAAGACTCCAGGCTAGGATCTTAACACCCCTATCCAGTAGCAGTTTTTCTGTGGGGAAGAATAGGAGCTCCCCCAAATAGCCACTCCATGTACCCCCTCACACCCTGTAAAATTGGGTCAGTAAATGGTGTAAACAGTGTGCAAATTGATCTCCCTGTCAGTAGGAGGCATTTGCTGGAAGGAACAAGCTGATGTTGTTTTTGAGTCCTGTGACCAGCTGTAGTCCCTCAGGAGAAGCACTCAAATGCCCCAGGTGGTTGATGGGGCCCTGGAACTTCCAGGTGAGTCCTTATTCTCTGCCACAGCAGAGGCAGATGGAGGAGTGAGACTGGGCAGGGCTGGGCTGGGTGAACCTGCCCTCAAGCTCCACAAATACTGGCAAGGGATCTGCTTTGGCAGGGGTCAAATGTCTGCTCACAGCTTCTGGACAAAGCCAATAGGGAGGGGCTGGAGTGGCCCCACCTAATCAGAAAGTCTGCTGGTGGGGGAGGGGCTGTCCGAGATTCACAATCTGGCTCTTTGCAGCAGGCCTTGCTCCTTCCCTCTCTCCTCTGTTCCATGGTCTCCTCCAGCATCTGCTGGCAGGCAAGAGCTCAAGCCAGCCAAGCTCCCCCAAGACTGTGCTGCAGGCCAGAAGTTTCCCCACCCAGGTCCCAAGTTGTCCACAGGGTGCCCAAGCTGGATCAATGTTTCTCTGCCTTGGGGTGTGCCCCACTATGATGGAGCCACTGGGCAAACAGCCCTAGGAAGAAAGGGCTCAGGCAAACAGTGAACTCACAGACCAAGCACCCCTCCATTCACTGAAGGACCCCCAAGGGGAAAGGCCTGAGCCCCACTCTCTGTAGAAGCCTTGGTGTGGTGTCTCAATAGTCTCTCTTCGCAGCCATGGGTAGGGGAGGTGAAGGAGAGGAAAAGAGTCTAAATGGAGGAATGCTAGCACTCTGGTTATCTCCAATCCACTCCCCGGGAGGCAGTCCACCCAGAATGTCCAGGCTCTAGAGTTACACATATCACCCAGGACCCACTGGATCCCTGCAGCTCCTGCAGTCTAGGCTGGAGTTGAGAAATGTCTGTGTGGGAAGGAGCAAGATGAAACATGAGGAGTTGAAGCCTCCTGGGGAGAAAAAGGCTCACTGTGGGTGGAGAAGCAATATGATGCCTGCCGTCCTGGCTCAGGACCGTGGGGCAGGGAGCCTGGAGCCCTGTTCACAAGAAGCTCCCACCTCACTGGCGACAGCAGCCTCTGGGCGTGTGTGAGCAGGAAGTCTCTCCAGCAGCTCAGGAACCCACCGTCTGTCAGAGATGCAAGGGAGAGAGCAAGAAATAGTTCCACCTACACTTCTTGCTGGACTCCAAGCCTCTCAGGGGTTGATCTTTGCCAATATCTTGCTCCTTCTTGTTCTGTGTGTAATTTGTTCCTGTGGCATCTCCTGAAGGTTCTGGCACCCTTCTTTCATACCCACAGCCTATTTGTGTTTGTCTGTTTCTTCATTTTTTTCTCTTTCATCTAAGACTTCTCCTTCTTACTGAGAAGTTCTGGTAGCTGGTGTCTCTGGTAAGCCATTTTGCTGCTCCCCTTTGGTTTTTTCCTATTTAACTTTTTAAAGCTGTCCGGGTGGCAGTCTGCTCTGGGTTCATGGTGTGCTCTTGGCCAAAGAATGACCAGACACACCAAAGTGTCAGGTCCAATCTCTTGGCAGACATTTATCCTATTTCTTTGGCTTCTGGCTTAGAAAAAAATCACAGCCAGGCTGGTGCGATTGAGTGACCACAAGCAAGAAGCAGTTTCACAGGAGTAGCTTTGTATTATAAAAGGAAATAGGTTTATCTCCAGGAGTGAAGAGAGACAGACTGACTCACTGACTTACTGATTAACTGACTCTCTCTCTCTGGGAATTCTCCAGTTGTTTTGGCCCATTCCAGGGAATGACTTTCGGGAGGTGTGGGCTATTACTAAATGATTAGCAGGTGTTCTCAAGGTTGTATCTGCATATTCAAGTTCCTTCTCTAAAAGCCCAGTGGGGACAAACCACAATGTAGATTTAAGCTAGTGACATAATAATTACCTTTAGGTTTCTCTAAGTCACTTTCCAAATCCTATTATACCTAGGCTGGGGAATACTGAGATTGGTAAAGCATTCCCTCCTTCCTCTGGTGTAGTAGTTGCTCAGGATAGGATTCAGGATGAGACAACACCAAAATGTAGTGCTTGCCCTTATCCTTCCTCCCAGGTTGGGTAATTTCTTGAGGCAACACCAAAGCAGGGCACCCTTGTCCCTAGAAGAACCAGAGATCCTGGCTATTCACCTAAAAAAGCTACATAGAATCCCCAGATATTAATGTTCAACTGTAACAAAATCTACTCAGAATAAAATACTGCTATATTGACTTTCAAGAAGAGTCTAGAGAGAAGTCTAACTATTATGAAAATAAAAGTGTAAAGACATAAGACAAAGTAATCCAATAGAATAACCTTTACTCTAACAATATATATAACTTCTAAGGAGACTGAAAAAATTATAAATTAAGAATTAAAAATATAAGAGCTTACATATTTATAAAATATTTTTACTGGGGCCAAAAAACCAATGATCATAAGAGAGATGAAAACTTATTTATGAAGAAGTGTATGGGAAATGTAAAGGTACCTGGTAAAAGATGTTGGAAATGAACCATTCTGAATGATAATAAGATCTCAGTTATATTTTTGCTGATGGATGATTAAAGTAGTTAAGACAATTTGCTGTAATATAAATATTAGGAAAAATGGGGAAACCATTACTAGTAGAGGCACTAACATAGACATTAAAATCACAGAGGCTAGTGCGAGGGAATAGGTCCTGTTTTGAAGTCTCCAAAGAAACTCACTTAAAGATTAAGAATAAGTGGCTTTGAGGATATGTGTTAAACAGACAACATAAACACCAACAGAGTTAAGGCCTTTGAGATAAGGTGCAGCCAAAGGTCTGAAAGTGGGAGTCAGAGTGGGGAGTGTTCTCCTGACTGTAAGGATCAGGGAGTGCTGAGGAAGCACAGGCTACAGTATTAACAGGAAGTGTATAGTCAGGGGAACTGCAAATTAACACTAAGGGATAAAAGATGGGAAAACCAATTATGTAATTTCAGGGGAGTCAGGAGGGATTGACATCAGTATGCTGGGTAGAAGGAAAAATGGTGGTAAGAGATTGGTTAAGGATAGTCTTAGAAATGGACAAGATTGAGCTGAATAGAACTAAGAAATGTGGGAGCTAAATTTTTTTAAAAAGATGAATGGATTACTCAATGGAATATAAATGTGGATTAATGGATGAAAGGAATTTCACAGTAGCTATATGTGTACGTGACAGCATGTGTTCATAAGTCTGTGTGGTGTGTATGTATATGCATGCACATGCAAATGTGTATGATGAGAAAAATTGGGAATAAGAAAAATAAACACCGGAGAGTTAGTAAAGGCAATAAATTTTTCTTGTAGGAATTTCTTGGATTAATTTAATAAAATGTGGATGTTGGAGTAGAGTGGAATGGGATGAATTTCCAAAAGGTACCAAAAATTACTTAATGTGTTATATGAACGCAGGTAGTCTTAGTAGTCCTAAAAGCAATTCAATTTTAAGAAGTTTTTATTTCCACTAACCAACCAATTATACCTATCTAGTCATTTAGAGTCAATGCTTTTTATTTGTGACAATATCCCTTGAACTAACATAATACCTCATTGAGTTTAATAAACACAATCTCTAATTTAAATTATTTCTATCTTTGGCGAGTACAAATTTACAATGCCATTGAAAATTGAACACAGAAATGCATGGAGCAGAACAGAGGAGAAAAGGAGAAGAATAATCTTGTAATTTGGCTTGCAATCACTATGAATGCCAACTTTTTCTGTAATAATAACAAAGAAAGCACATTATATTTAAGTATAACAAAACTGTATGCTCTTGCTGTAGTTTTCTAAATCAAAGACTACGTACACTAAAATGAAACAGATCTCATTTGTCACTATTCAGCAGATGTTGCTATTGACCTGGCTTCTCACTATGGATACTAGAATAGGGGCTGAAACAACTGTTTGGTCCACTAGTTCATAAGAACATAATATCTAAACTGGATCCTCACAGAAATGAAAATTTTAACACCATTCAAAAACCAGCAATATCATAATGTCTTTAAAGGGATGTTAACTGCTAAATCTTTCTAATGAAAATTGATAAAAACCTTCAGTCAGTTGTGGCTCTGGAGAATGTCTCTGTTCTGATTCTGGGCTAGGTTGGCATATTCTGTTATTCAGCCCTCAAGAATCTACTAACTGATTTCTACCTGCCTCACCACTTCACAATACCAGTAAAATAAATTTGCAGAGGATTATTTTCTATGTTTGCAAATATTTAAAGACAATTTTTTTAAGTAAAGCATTTGTCTTATAACTGTTTGTGAAAATACTGTTTGTACAGTGTTTGTAAAGCTCTATTTCAATTTCTGTTTGCTACTATGTACATCTGAGAAGTTCAAAAATTGCAATGTGCCTATTGTAGATGACTAGGAATGCTAAGTAAAGCCCCCCTCCTTTTTTTTTGGTACTGTTACAGTGGTAGGATTTCATAGTCCCCCTTGCCACTTGACAGGATGAAAACATCTTCTACTGTTGGTGCCATCTGGAAAAACCTTTTTTTCTTAACTTGGAGATCCTACTACATTTACATTTTGTGTTGTATCACCAACGTTCTTCCAAGTGGCTCCTATGGTTCTTGAAAATAGTCAAATTATTACTTGGGGATCTATGTTTTAACTACTTGACAGTGCAAATATATAAATTAATCTTCTTTATAGATCACAGCACAAATATAAATATAATTTATTCCCCAGACTATAGAAATATCCCCACCATTATCCAGAAAAAATTAGAAGTAGTCACATAGGAACAGTAATCAGTCTTCTCTCGGATATTAGGCCACTATAAGTGAATGAGAAACTTTTTCTAGATTTAGCCTGGCAGAGTCAAAATGGTTTATTTAGGTGATGTTTATCCAAAAAGACAGAAATGGTAAAACAAAATAGAGGAGAAATGTGTTGTAAGCCTTTCTAGCTGATTTCTTACCATTGGTTTGGGTTTCATGGTTTTCTTCATTTTATTAAAAATAATTATTTAAAACAGTGGCATGGGCCAGACACAGTAGCTCACACCTGCAATCCCTGTGCTTTGAGAGGCTGAGGCAGGAGGATCCGTTGAGCCCAGGAGTTCCCAACCACACTGAGCTGTCATGGTGCCACTGAACTCTAGCTTGGACAGCAGAGCGAGACATTGTTTCTAAAAATAACAACAACATAAAACAACAATGGCATATTCTTTGTCTTCTCCAGTCTGCAACAATCAGGATAGAACTAAGATGCACAGTCATCCTAAGAAGGCTCATAATCTAATACCTCCTCAAACAAATATTGTCAAACTACTATTCAACATTTTTGATAGGGAAGATGACGGAATCCACAAGGGGGTAAAAAGGAAAAGAAAGAGTTGTACGAGGCAATACTATATTGTCTTGAGGACATCTCCAAACTCCAAGCTCCAAAGTTGAATTTTCCACTTAGCAGAAGATGATAATTTCCTTGGAAGAAGAGTTTATAATGACAGGTGGGATTGGGGAGCGGGAGCGAAAGCTCACCTTAAGCGTTCCGTCTTCAAACTATTCACAGAACTTTCCATGAACAGAGTTCTACGAAATGCAATTTTTCATCCTCTTACATCTCTGCTGTTTAACTGCTTAGAGAATATTAATCAATTTCCATACTGGTCTTCCCCTTAACCCAGTTCCAATATTCTCAGCATTAATCTTAGTTGTCTGCATTCTGAGACAATTATAATTTCTATGTCTTATAAGCATTATGCAAATGATGTTTTTTAAAATGTCTTTATTTGCTCAGTATACAAATTGTAATTTAAAAATTTAGAGATTGAGTGGAGATAGAAGTAGTGTCAATCCTAAATACTCTTGCAGCAATCCTCCTTTTTTTCCTCACACAAAGCCCCATAGCAGAACTGCTTTTCCTGGATTATTTTCATCTGCTAATCCCTTCAACCAAGATTTGTCACAACCTGGTTTACTCCGTTGTAATTTACCCTTTTGGTGTCTTCTATCTTCAGAATAATGGTGGTGGATTTGATGAATGATAACACAATTGGAGGCAGGTGAGTTCCTTGGTAATTTATTTGCATTATTGAATTAAATTGACATAAATTTTAGACTGGGCCAGTGGTGAGTTTTTTTCCCAATGGGTTGGCCATCTGAAATCCCTTATGTAACGTCAGGTAAGAGACTTACAAATATATCTTTAGGTAATGAAATCATACACTTTCTAAAAGATTTCTGTATAAATTCAGGTAGGCCATGATTCAGAGTCACCTGTGAATGCCATTTACTGCCTTTGTGCTCTGGAGAAGTCATGAAGCCTCTTTAAGTCTCAATTTCCTTGTTGAAAATTAATACTATCTACTTCATATGAGTGTTTTTGGTGTCAAATGAAAAATTCACATAAAGTACTTAGTACAGTGTATGGGAAATAGAAGGCACGTAATAAATATTACCTATTATTGTTGGTGTTATTTTTCCCAAGTAATCATTAAAATAGTTAGAATCCTGTTGGTTTAATGGCTAAATTTAAGGTATTGTGTATGTGAATATTATAGGAGATAAAAATAGCAAAATTTAAAAATAGGTAACTTTTGAGGTATCCTCAAACCCTGGGGTCTAATGACTCTACGATTCATACAATTATGAATTATACTGTTGAATAAGTATCCAATCAGAAACAATCCTAAGTACACTATTATTGTATTTTTTGATTTTTTCCTTTTGTTTGTTGATCTCTAACAGCAACCTGACGGAATGCAAAAGCAATGAAACTCTTGTGTCAATTTCCTTAGTTTTACTTGGGTATCCGATATAATAAATGTTGGGGCAACTGCTGTATTGATGCTGAGAAAGTGAAAGTAAAATCACCATTGAAACAAATGGAGGTTGATGATCCCCCATCACTTCAGATGACATAATTGTTAAACAGCATTTCTTTGGGGATGTGTTTGCTGTCGACTCCTATTGACATCAGCCAAGATGCCTTCATTACCTGGTTGCCCTGACTAGGTGTTCCTGCAGTGCAGTGTAGAAAGTGTTTCTGCCAGTACACAGCAACAATTTGATGATTTTAATGTTTTTGCTCTTTCAAAACTCAGTTTTTTTTTCTCTAAATAGCCAAAGGCAGTAAAGCCAGACAGGCTGTCTGATTATTTGGTTTATGAATCAAACTAAACTCCTAAGTCCAGTTATCATCTTTTTGACAGATTTTGAAACAGACCACCAGAGCTACACTACAAACTGTCAAAAAAAAAAAGTTGTGTTTCAATTCTATAGCTTCCCCAAGGCCTGGTTACCATTTGGTATTTTTAACTCACTTATTGAATTTTCCCTCAGATGGTCTGGGTTTCTGAGAATTGCCAAGCTGTTCTATTAGCAAGAAAAGCTTGTTTGTAAACAGCAATGAAAATAGGGTTCAACCAGAATTACGTCAATTCACTGATTTTCACCTCTCACTGGAGTATATGTCATATTTGGGCATGACAGTCACTTGGCTCAGAATGATCAATTTCTGGAGAGTCCTTGGTGCAATGAGTAGAAATAAATAAAAGTAAATTGGGCTTAATTTTATTTTATGTCAAATTTAAATATTTCGTTTCAAGTCATATGTATTTTGCAAAATGATTTTATACATTGTATTAATAGAATGTAGTAGCTTTCTAAACAGAGGAAACTTTTAGAATACACTTTTTTTTTTCCTAAAAAATAATGAGTGACAGTAGTAATTGTGTTTTACACACTTTGACATTTTATTTTTAGGGCATTATTTATAGTTTCTTTATTTCATCCAAAATGTAAATGCTATAGAATGGCCAATTTCTAATGGCCCTAGAAATTCAAGTAATTTACAGATTATGAGTAATCTAGATATAAATTAAACAAAGCAAGCCAAGCTTCTATACATGTGGCTAAGCGTTTTTTTTTGTGTGTTTTTTTTTGAGACAGAGCCTCACTCTGTTGCTCGGGCTAGAGTGCCACGGCGTCAGCCTAGCTCACAGCAACCTCAGACAGACTCCTGGGCTCAAGCGATCCTGCTGCCTCAGCCTCCTGAGTAGCTGGGACTACAGGCATGTGCCACCATGCCCAGCTAATATTTTCTATATATTTTAGTTGGCCAATTAATTTCTTTCTATTTTTAGTAGAGACAGAGTCCCACTCTTGCTCAAGCTGGTTTCGAACTTCTAACCTTGAGCGATCCACCCACCTCAGCCTCCCAGAGTGCTAGGATTACAGGCGTGAGCCACCGCGCCCGGCCTAAATGTTTTTTTAAAGTCTTTTTTTAAACAGAAAATCAGGTAGACTTCTAGAAGTACATTTTAGAGAATATATAATAAAATCCTCTCATTTTACAGATATTAGGAAACTGCACTAAAGACCATACTTAACTTACTCATAGTCCTGTCTATAACATCAAAGCCACAGTTATCCTAATCCGCAGCTCTGTATGGTTGGCCATCAGCTCATGCTACCAGCAGGAAATCATTTATTAATTCCAACTCTGCCAACCCACTAATGGATGCAGTAATGAAGCTAACTGAGAAGCGTTCTGGTAACCACTCACCAATTACAACTTTTCTAAGACTCTCTTTACATTTTGAAATTTCTCGTGAAAAATAGAAAGACAATTTAAAACAAATTTACAATCTGAAACTTTGCTTTCTCTGAGATAGAAAAATGCTGTGGAAACAAGTTAGTGTTCTGATATGATTTTCATTTAAGTGACTTTGGTGATAGATGAGGTGGAAAAGGTAAAACTGAAAGGGGGCATATTTTGTACTTTACAAATGGTAAGTTGAATTTTGGTAGCCATAACGTTGTTCTTTATCTAGACCTCAAATGCACATCCAGCTGGCAGCATTTCCATGGCATTACTATTTTTTACATATTTGTGTATGTGGATATATATGCAAATGCATGCATAAAAATATGCAGGAAAATTAGAAAAAGAAAACTGTTCATAGGAAGTTTCATATTCATTTTGTATGTAAGTCATCTCCTTATAGCATTTTGGTGTTAATTCTTGACTTCAAAGTTCTTTTACATTTCATTTTTAAAGATCATGTGCTCTATACTCACACTCTTCCCCTCTCCTTGAAGTATGTAGATGTCTCTCCAAAAATCCACACTGTGGCCACTGGCAATAAAATGTACCGATAGAAAAAACCAATTATCTGGAGTGCTGTGTGGTTACCATATTAATATTCCCTGTCATTTTTATTCAGGTGCATGAATGATGTACTCTATAACTTGTTTGATAGTCAATGATAATGTGACTATTCTAATTAAAATGTGTCAGTTCAAATAAACATTATGGAAATATATAACCATTTTAAATGCAAATTGAATAAGATGATTTGTCTTTATACCAATTGTTGAGGTGTATGATATTATTTGGATTGGGGGGAAAAAAACCAAGCTTTTCTATATTGTGATGATTCAGCATGAATTAGTTACAGCAATAGCCCTTTCAAGAATTCTCCAGAACCTCTTTGACCAATTCTCAGAAAAGGAATGGAAAAGACAGAACAAAGGCAGAGCATTTGCTCAATATGTATTCCATGTCCGGCAGACTAATTTGAAATATGCAGTCTATAGCTCAGTGTTCACTGTCTGCCACACATTAATAGAAATATGACATGTAGTATGTCATATATCCTAACGCAGAAATTCAGGAATAAGATTAATTATTCTTAATCATTCCTTAATTGTTTGCGATAAAATACAGCAACATCTTAGTGTCTTGCATTCTTTAAGCTTATAACAAAATAATTTTTTATCGGTCTCCTCTTAATTATGATCTTTTCAGTCAGATTATTAGAGGATTTTGTGGCAGTATTAAATCAGCTAATTTTGCTTACCACATAGAACAAATATCCAAAATATTCAGTAACTCAGACTCAGATAATATGCACCGGCTTCAAAGAGATTTGCTAAGTAAAATATAATTTCTTCTTTACAGTTACCTGCTCTCAGTCTCACTTCCTCTCTCTCCCTTTCTCTTCAGATCAGCAGCGCGGGTTACTGCTCTACAAAGTAAACTTTTTCGTTATAGCCTTGACAGTGTCTGTAACTCCCTAATATTTATTTGATCCCTTAATATTTTGAGACAAAAGTCGCTTTTACAAATGAATACGTAAAAGATTATATGGTTCTTGCTACTACTTTTTCGTTAATTCCAGCAAGGTGTTTAAACATGTGTCTGGGAAGTCTGCTTTCTGAATAGGTTCTAACAGAGCCTAAAACCTGCTGAACTGCACGGCTGCCCTGAAGCGGTTCTCATTTAATTCACTTGAATAGACAAAATGCATTTTTGAAGTTGTGCAGAATGTTAAGCCAAAAGAAGCAGAAGTCGATGTAGTTTGAAGAATGTGAAACAAAAGCAAAAATTTGGAAATTCTCTTTAGAGTCACCTGCTGGTGTGATGGAGGCAGAAGTCTGGAAGAGAAGTAACTAAGATGTTATAGGGCAGTTTTGTATCCTCGAGAAGAGGAGAGCTGGGATCAAGTTGGACTGTTTTGCACGGGGGTGTTGGGTTCCGGCAGTAGCCAAGGGATGCAAGACAATTAACAGTGAATTCCCAGCATTCATGAACTGTGCTTAAGGGGATGATAGACAACCAAGGCCAGCAAACAGGAGCAGAGAAAGCAGCAATTGGCTACCAAGTGGAATACTGAGCATGTCCCATCAGGAGTGAAAGCTGAAAGGCCCACTAAGAGAGTTTGTCAGGGGATTGTAGAATGTTAGTAGAATCTCCTCTGCATGGTTTGGCCTAAGGGTGGCTGGGGCTGGAGCAGCCAGCTGACATGATTGGTCATATATTGAGTGGGAACAATAGCTTTTAACTTTTTTAATCATCAAAATTACCGTCTCAAATCCTTACGTTGCCTCTATGAAAGTCACAGGAGGCCACCAGTATAGTGGTTGACAGCCGCCTTCTATCACAATGTTGAGCTCATTGGTCCTGCCGCGTCTTCATTCAGCAACACGACCTACATTTATTTCACTTCACCCTGAGCTTCATTCATTAATTCCAATTCTTTAAGGATCAACTTTTTTTCTAAATTAGCTAAAAGGCTTATATACATCCAAACATATATTTGAAACTAATAAAAATAAACATTTGGGCCAGGTACGGTGGTTCATGTCAGCATGTACTATTCTCTACCGCCCCCAAACACCTCTCTCTTCCCCCACACTTTTATGTAATAATCATAATTACTTCTTATACATTGACATAACTGAATTTTTTCCATATATCAACTTTGTATTAGATCCTATCCCTTTGGGTCCTCATGTCTTTTTGTGTGCTAGGATGAGTTATGACACTCCAGGTATTTTTCTCTTTGTGTTTTAATAAAAATATAATTTTAACTTGACCTTTCATCCTATTCTTACCATTTATCCAGTTACTTAATACTTATTTTATAGTTTCAGGGATTTTTAATCTGATATTTTTTTAGTTTCCTTTTATCACCTAAATTGCATGTAAAATTTTGGATTATGCTCACGTGTGCATTATTATAGGGTCCATAAATTTCATGAGATTTTTCAAAGCTTTTACTTGGTTGATCTTTTCTGAATATCTCACATAACACATAGGGACAATTAACAAAATCATGAACTGAAATGTCCCCAATTAGCCAACTGATCACATACTGATTCTAACAATTTTCATTATATACAGTTATCCACCCAAAAAAGCTTACAAATAATCTAACATTCAAATTAGCTCCATGCTTCTTCTTATCGGTATTTTTTGTTATAACCAGTAAAAAGATTAATAGGTTAATATTCAATGTGGCAATATTATCAATGATATTGAGTGCACAAAAAACTACTGAGGATGTGAATAATGAAGAAGATAATATACAGAAGGAAACAGAAATACTTGTCTACTTGATTTTGCTGAAAACTTTTTAGTTATTTATGTACCACCATATAAGCTTTTTTTGTCCACATATGAACTATTAATGGCAGCCACATTTTTAAAAAATACGACAATCTCATGGAAAATGTTATTTTTTCCATTAGAACTCAAGCTATTAAATCCATTATCCATTTTTGTTTCCTTGTCAATGCAATCTGTCTCTTTGCTTTGCCCCTATTAATGCCACATTGAAAAATTGAATCTGTTCCCTAAGTTAGTCTCTAACCTCTTTTATTATTTGAAAGAGAGTTTAGTGCTTGGAAACTTGCTTGGGGAAATAGAATTCCCTTCTTAAAATTTTTCCATTGCACAAACATCAGTATTGCAGGCATGTTCACCAGTGAGCCCCTGGCCTGCTTTTGAAAAATTACTGAACAAAATGACTGAGGTCAATATAGGGCTTCTCAGAGGCTCAGCTAATTCATATGTTACAGGTGACGCTGATCCCTTCAGACTAAATGAAAAGCCACTGCTTTCTAATGCCTACTGATGTGGCGGGTAGGAGAATGGGGGTGGGGAGAGTTTGTCTGGTCTATGGGCTTCGTAGACCTAAAGAAAAACACCTTACTAAACTTGATGCCAGTTGCAGATATCTTAAAATATATTCCTTTTTTAGTCCAAAATAGATTGTTTTTCCATATAAAACTATTGTATTTATTCCTTGACAAAATAATTGTTCTTTGTTATACACAATATAAATATTGGATGATCTAGAATAATTTGAATGCTAAGCATTGAATCTGTCCTCTGGATGAAGTAATCCAAAAAAAAAATGAAGGCTTTTTTCACAGATGCATGGGAAAATAGAGTAGACTAATTAGCAAATTTCCACCATCTCAGCCACCCTGAACTCTGATCTGTCTCCTGGTGTGCTCAACTCAGTGAGACCACTCTGCTCTGCTTTGGATTTTCCTACCTACATCGTGGTCCTAAAGGTTGGATTGCTCCTCTAGGCAAAAAGCTGGGGTGATTGCAAGACTCACATCGCTTGATTTATTTTTGAAGGGCCATATCCCTGTACTTCCTGCTCTTTAATGCCTAAAAAGAGTGGTTTCATATATTTTGTTTTATATTTGTTTACAATGGGAAAGGAAGTCCATTCCCATTGAGTCTTTCATGACAAAAAGCAGAAATCCCTACCTTCATTTTTGGATTGGAAACTTTTAAAGTGAATTATCACTCTTCATACAGAAAAGTGCACAAATCATAAATGCACAGATTTTTATTAAAGAAAGATACTCATATATAGCACCCAGTTTAAGAAATAGAACATTAACAACACTGCATAGCCCCCTAAAAGCCACTTTACAACCACCATAACCACTATTTTGACTTCTAACATCATTGATGAATTTTGCCTGTTTTTGAACTTCATAAATAGTACACACTCTTTAGTGCCTGACTTCTTTTTCTCAGCATTATATTTTTTGTTAACTGTGTCGCTGCATGTGGTTCATTAATTTTATTGTTGCGGAATATTCTAGGCTATTCCACTGTATATACACACCACGATTTAGCAGTCCCTGCTTTGGAGCTATTACTAACATGAAGCTATAAACATTCCTATATGTTTGTTTCAAGAGCACATGTACACATTCTGTTAGGTATCTATCTAGAAATTAAATTGTGTTATAAAGTATATGTTCCTTCAAGACAAGTCATACTGCAAAGTATTTTTTAAAATAATTTTTCTACAAGTCCATTAACAGTTTATAATATTTCCATTTGATCTACATCTTCAGAAACACAAGTATTTTCAGTCTTTTTAAATTTTAGATATTTGGATCAGTGTGTACTATTATTGTAGGGCGGTTTTAAATTCATTTACCTGATGGCTTTTAAAGTCAAGCATGTTTTTCACATGTTTACTGGCCATATTCTCGTTAGTGAAGTGACTGTAAGTCCTGTGCATTTTGTATTTGTTTGTTTCTTATGTCGGGGATTGATTTGTTGGAATTCCATTAATATTTTGATATGCATCATTCATCAGATATATGTATTGTAATATAAATATCTTCTCCTATGTGGTTTGTTTTCTGACTATTTTAATGAAATTTTGATAATTTTTAAAATTTTAATTTAGCATAAGTTGCTATTTTTTTACTGTTTGGTTTTTTTCTATCCTTTTTAAGCTCTGCTTAACCCAGTCTAACATTTATGCCCCCAATTTTTTTCCAAAAAGTTTTATTGCTATACCTTTGACATTCTGAATTTGATTTTTTACATGGGTAAAATAAGGTTCATGATTCATTTTATCAATATGGATATACAATTGACTTAGCACAATTTATTGAAAAGATCATCTTCATTCCAGTGTGCTGAAGTGTCACCTTGTGATATATGTGTGTGAGTCTGTTTCTGGACTCACTATTCTGTTTCCATGTTTACTTTTTTATCTTTGCACCATTTCTACACTCCTAATTTTTAACCTTCACAATAGCTTGGTTATACAGCAGTATGTATTCTCCGTCTTTGTTTTCATCTGTAAGAATTCACTGGCTATTTTTGACACTGACATAGTTAGGATATTTGTCCCCAGGATATTTCATGTTGAAATTTGATCCCCAGCATTGGAGATGGGGCCTAATGGGAGGTGTTTGGTTTGTGGGGGCAGACCCCTCATTAAAGACTTGGTGCCGCCCTCACGGTAATGAGTGGGTTCTCTCTCTCTGTTAGTTCCCATGAGAACTGATTGTTACAAAGAGCCTACCGCCTCCTTCCCCTCTCTCTCTTGCAGACTTTCTTATCATGTGATGCCTGCTGCCGTTTGCCTTCTGCTACCAGTGAAAGTTTCCTGAAGCCCTCACCAGAGGGTAGCTTTGTAGTAGATTTTGAAGTCAGGTAGTATGATGTATATTTTTGTAGCTATTGTAAGTGGGATTGCTTATTTGATTTCTTTTTCACAGAGGCCACTTTGGGCATATATAAATGCTACTGATTTTGCATGTTGATATTGTATCCTACAACTTTACTGAATTTTTAAATCAGTTCTAACAATTTTTGGCTGGAGTCTTTGGCTAATTTAACTTCTGCCTTTCCAATTTGAATGTCCTTCATTTCTTTCTGTTTCCTAACTGCTCTGGCTAGGACTTCCAATATTATATTGAATAATAGTGATGAAAACGGGCATTTTTGCCCTGTTCCAGGCCTTAGAGCAAAGGCTTCAATTTGCTACATTTCAGTCATAAGAGAAAAATCTTAGGGTCTCTTTATAATATTACAATGCTCCAGAGTGAGTTTGTCCATTTATACCAGTCATGTAGAGGAAAAGCTGATCATCTTCCAGCACCTTCAACTAAAATACTTGTTTATTCATCACAGCTCTTCTCTCTCAGAGGTTTATCTCTTTGGTACCACAAGATTGCCAAAAACTCCATTCTCACTTTCAGAAGCTTTCAAGCTAGCCTTTAACCATCTGCCATGCATAACTTCAAAATTCATCAAATATCTTGAAAGACATGGCTTTATGTTGGTGGTTTTTAAGACTATAATTATGCTATTCTAATCTGGCAAGACTATCAAAAACTCTACAAATATCTCTTCCCCCATTAGTGGACTTTGCCTGGTCCAATACTGAATTTCTAATTCTTTTCCAGTGACTACAGTTGGTAATTTTTCCAGAGAAAAGAAGCTGTAGATCATCAGCTTTTTTTCTCAAAATATCTTTTCTCCAGTGTCATAACACTTAATATTTACTTTGTCTCAACAGTTTTCCTGTGCTTTTAAAAACATGACTTTTAAAAATATATCTGGATTTTCTAACTTTCATAGTAGAAATAACACTGCCACAGATGACTACATCATATTATATCATTTCTATGAAGAAGAAAGCTCACATTTTTTTTTCTAACATTGACTGTGTTTGGGATGAGTTTTAGGTATCATGTCATTTAACAGAAAGCCCTTTTATAAGAAGTTATTAAATGCTCAGTTAACATTCCAAGTTTTTTGGTAAGGAAACACATAGGTTAATGTTCTTATAAATTGGCCATAGAATCTGTGTCCCATACAGAAGAACTAAGTTGGTCTACGGCTGGTATAGGGACATTAGATCAATTATAGTAGAATTTTAAGGTTTCCATTTGTCATTAGAAGGATTATAGGATTGATGTCAGGAACACTGAGCAAATAGAAGACTCTGGACTCTTCCTCCTTCCATAGACACACTGCATAAATATCTACATATGGATCAGTTTTCTCCAAGAGAAAGCAAGAATACATTTGAAAGATTCCAAGACACCAGATGACTGAGAAAATATCCACATCAAAATGGGCAGGAAAATCAAAGATACACTTATAAACTAGTCCCACCCTGAAAACAGTGTCTTATAATTGGCCCAACTCACAGCTTCCTCCTGATAGGTGAGGGGCTTATCCAACACCCATAGTGCCTGACTTTTCCAGTCCCTGCCAGTGGGATTGGCTCTTAAATTACTTTTAATTCGTGCTTGAGTAACAGCAAGTACAGGCATCAGAGGATTTCTCACAAGCAAAAGGAATAAAAGGGTTCTAGATTAAGGATAAGAAAAGATTACTGAATTTGAAGACAGCTCATTAGAAATAATTCAATACAAGGAGCAAAAAGAATAATGAAATAAAAAGATTGAAAATAGCCTAAGGGACTTATGGGACACCATCAAGTGAAATATAAGTTATTGTTGTACCAGAAGGAGAAAAAGGAGCAAAAGTAACAGAATACATATTCAAAAAAATAATGACAGAAACTTTCAAAATGTAGTGAAGAAAATAGAAATCCAGATCCAGGAATTTCAACAGATACCTAATAGGATTAATGCAAAGAGAACCACACCAAGACACATTTTAATTAAATTGTCAAAAGATAGAATATTGAAAGCTACAAAGGAAAAGTGATTTGTTACATACAAGGGGACTTCTATAATACATGAGCAGATCTTTCAATGGAAACCCTGCAGGCTAAAAGAGAATGGAATGGTATGTTTCAAAAGTTGAAAGAAAAAAACTTTCAAATAAGAATACTATACCCAGAAATCCTGCCCTCAAAAATGAAGGGGAGACAAAAACTTTCTAAGACAAAAGTTGAGGGAATTTATCACTGCTACACATGCCTTTCAAGAAATGCTAAAAGGGTCCTTCACGCCAAAAAGAATTACTAAATAGCAACATAAAAATATGAAAATATAAAACTCACAGGTAAAAGTAAGTATATAATCAAGCTCAAAACATTCTTATGCTGTAATGGTAGTGTGGAAATCAATTATATAGTTAGCATGAAAGTTAAAAGTCAGAACTAGTAAAAGTAACTATAGCTATTATAATTTGTTAATAAACACAAACTACAAATGATACAAAAGTCTCACTTCACCTCTAATGATAAACATAGATGGAAAGTGAAGACACAGAAAAATATTTTTCATGCAAATAAACCCAAAAGGTAGCAATGATAGCGATATGAGACAAAATAAACTTTAAGTCAGAAATTGTAAAAAGAGACAAAGATGGTCATTATGTAATGATAAAGGAGTTAATTAATTCATCAAGAAGATAAAACAATTGTAAATATATATATATATATATATATGTACTCAATATTAGAACACCTTAATGTGTAAGGAAAATATTAATGGATCTATGGGAGGATTTGGACCATCATACAGCAATAGTAGTAGGTTTCAATACTCCACTTTCAACATTAGATAAATCATCCAGACATAAAATTAATAAAATAAATATATTGAGCTTGTGCTACACTTTAGACAAAATGGACCTCACAGATATTCACAGAATATTCCATCCAACAGCAGCAGGGTACACATTCTTTTTAATATACTCCAGAATAGATTATATGTTAAACTAAAAAACAAGTCTTAAAAAATTTAAGAAGATTGAAATAATGTTTAATACTTTTTTCTTATTACAATGGCATGAAACTAGAAATCAATAACAGGAGAAATCTTGGAAAATTACAAATATGTTAAAAAAAAAATTAAACAACATGCTCCTAAACAACAAATGGGTCAAAGAAGAAATTAAAAGGGAAATTTAAAATATCCTGAGACAAAGGAAAATGGAAACACAACATACCAAAACTTACCGAATGCAATAAAAAACAGTCCTGAGAAGGAAGTTTATAGCAATGAATATCTATATCAAAAAAGAAGAAAGATCTCAAATAAACAACCTAATGTTACCCCTCAAGGAACTAGAAAAATAAAAACAAAGTAAGCCCAAATAAATGTATTACAAAGAAGAAATAACAAAAATCAAAGCAGAGATAAACAAAATAGAGCCTAGAAAAACAATAGAAAAGATCAATACAATAAAAGTTGTTTTTTAAAAGATAAGAATATTGACAAACCTTTAGACTAACAAAGAAAAAAAGAGAAAAGACTCAAATAAATAAGATCAGAGATGAAAGAGAAGACATTACAACTGAAATACTGAAATACAAGGATCACAAGAGACTACTATGAATAGCTATACATCAAAAAATTGTACAAACTAGAAAAAAAGTGAATAAATTTCTAGAAACATTAAACCTCCCAACACTAAATCAGAAAGAAATAGAAAATCTGAACAGAACAATAACAAGTAATCAGGTTGAATAGATAATAAAAAGTCTCCCATCAAAGAACTTGGGACCTAAAGATTTCATTGCTGAATTATATCAAACATTTAAAGAAGGACTAATAGCAATCCTTCTCAAACTCTTTCAAAAAGTTGAAGAGGAAAGAATACTTCCAAACTCATTTTATAATACAAGGCCAATATTATCGTTATGGCAAAGCCAGACAAGAAAACTACAGGCCAATATTCCTGATGAACACAGATATATAAATCCTCAACAAAATAAATCAAAGTAAATCAAATTTAACAGCACATTAAAAATATTTTCCACTGTGATCAAGTAACATTTTTGTCAATGATGCAAGGATAATTTAACATATATAAACCAATATATGTGTTATACAACATTAACTAAATGAAATACAAAAACCACATGGTCATCTCAATAGATGTAAATAAAGTATTTGACAAAATTTAACATCCATTCCTGTAAAAAAAAATTCTCAAAAATAGGTATAGAAGGAATGCACTTCAACAAAATAAAGCCCATATATCACAAGCACATAGCTAACATCATACTGAATGGTGAAAAGTTTAAAGCTTTTCCTCTAAGATCAGCAATAAGACAAAAATGCTAACTCCTGCCACTGCTATCCAGCAGAGTACTGGAAGTCCTAGCCAGAGCAATTAGACAAGAAAATGAAATAAAATGCTTTCATATGGAAAAGAAAAAAGTGTGATATCTCTATTTGCTGCTAACATAATCTAATATATAGTAAATCCTGAAGAATTAACATATTAAAATTAGCAGTATTTCTATACACTAACAATGAACTATCTGAAAAAGAAATTAATAAAATAGTCTCCTTTACAATAACATTAAAAAATAAAATAAAATACTTAGGGGTAAATTTAACCAAGGAGAAAGATCTGTATACTGAAAGCTATAAAACATTGATGAAAGAAATTGAAGAAGACACAAATAAATGGAAAGATGTCCTATGTTCATGGATTAAAAGAATTAACATCAAACTGTCCATACTACATAAAGTGATCTATAGATCCAACGCAATTCCTATCAAAATTCCAATGTCATTTTTTAAATAAATTTTTAAAAATCTTAAAATTCTTGTGGAACCAGAAATGATCCTAAGTAGTACAAGCAATCTTGAGCAAAAAGACCAAAGCTGTAGGCATCACATTTTCTGAGTTCAAAATATATTATAAAACTATTATAATCAAAGTAGCATTGTATTGGAATAAAAACAGATACATCAACCAACAAAACAAGATAAAAAGTCCAGAAATAACCCCAAGCACTTATGGTCAATTAATTTTTGACAAATGTGTCAAGAACACATAATGGGGGAAAATAGTGTCTTTTATAACTAGTATTGGGAAAACTGGATATTCATATGCAGAAAAATAAAACTGGACCCTTATCTCATACCATATCCAAAAATCAACTCAAAATGGGTAGAAGACTTAAATGTAAGTCCTGAAACTCTAAAGCTATTAGAAGAAAACAGGGGGAAAACTCCATGACATTGGTCTGGACATGATTTTTTTGATAGGTCTACAAAAGCCTAGGTAACAAAAGCAAACACAGACAATTGGGATTGCATCAAACTAAAAATATTCTGCACAGCAAAAGACATAGTTAAGAGAGTGAAGCTACAATCCATAGGTTGCAAGAAAATATTTGCAACCATACATTTGATAGGTGGCTAATATTCAAAATGTATAAGAAACTGAAACAACTCAACAGCAGGAAATCAAATAACCCATTTTAAGAACAGGGCGAAGAATCTCAATAGACATTTCTCAAAAGAAGAGATGCAAATGGAAAACAGGTATGTAAAAAATGCCCAACATCACTAATCCTCAGGAAAATGCAAACCAAAATCACAAGGAGATACCATCTTACCCTAGTTAGAATGGTTACCATCAAAATGATGAAAAATAACAAATAACAAATGCTGGCAAGGATGTAGAGAAAGGGGAACTCTTTTATACTGTTGATTGGAATGCAAGTTAGTACAGTCACTATGGAAAAGTATGGAGCTTCCTCAAAAAAGTACAAATAGAACTACCATATGATCCATCATTTCCACTACTGAAATTGCAATCAGTATGACAAACAGATATCTGTACTCCCATGTTCATTTCAGCATTATTTATAATAGCCAAGATATGGAAGCAACCTAAGTGTCCATGAACAAATGAATGGGTAAAAAAAAAGTGTAATAAATATACACAATGCAATACCATACAGCCTTAAAAAAGAAGAAAATTCTGTCATTCATAACATGAATGAAAGTGGACTAAATCTAGCTAAGTGAAATAAGCCAGTCATATAATGCCATAGAAATACTGTATAATCTCATATATATATGGAATCTAAAAGAGTTTATCTTATAGAAACAGAGAGTAGAAAGGTAGTTACCAGAAGCAGGGGGTAGGGGAAGGACTGAGAGAAGGGAAGATGTTGATCAAGAGGTATAAAATCTTAGTTAGACTGGAGAAATAAGATTTAGTGATCTATTGCACTTCATGGTGATCACAGTAATAATACATTGTGTATTTCAAAATTGCTTAAAGAATATATTTTTATTGTTTCTGCCACAAAAATATAAGTTGGTGAGATGATGTATATGTGAATTAGCTTGGTTGAATCTTTCTATCGTGTATACATAAATCAAAACATGACATTGTATTCCATAAGTGTAAATATTTATTATTTGTCAATTAAACTAAATTTTCAATAAAGAAGGATCTTGGAAGCATGATCATAGTGTCAGAAAAACCTTAAGGTATGAGTAGAAAACAATTAAAGGTATTTTAATATCTTAAGAGAGACAAGAAATGCAAAATCCTGTGGAAGTGGCAAAAAAAAAAGGAAGAAAGAAAGAATAGCTGCATGCTTACTGTGCTATTTTAGACACTTTAAACTTATTAACTAGACAATTTCTTTACCAGAATATGATGGATGTGTGCAGCAAACCACTTCACTTAAAGAGCATAGTTTTTGGATTTCTGTTTATATAGATGCCATAAAATACATTTAGCTTTTTTTCATTATCATGCACACAGCTCCAGCTCTTAAAGCTCAAATAAGAATTTTATAGCTGCAAACCTCTGTTCACTGGGTTCCCAGAATGACTGGGGGTTGCCACTGAAATGCTCTGGCAAGGGTTGTGGGTAGTTGTGCCAGAGAATTAATTGCCTCCAGGGAAAGTAGGCTCCTCCCAGAAGAGACAAGCAGCTTGGTGAGAGGACTGCTAGCCTTACCCTTCCTCAAAGGGAAAGGAATGATCCCCACACCCCATGGAAGACTGACTGTGATAAGTACTCTGTCAGAGATGGGCAGCTGCTCCCAAATACCCTGGCTTAATTGTTCCCTGTGTAGCTCTCACCAGCTCCAAGCAGATACAGCCATGGCTGCCTTGCCAGTAGTGAGCAGAGTAGGAGAGGAGGAGAAGTCACCAAATAAAGGGAAGCTAGCCTTCTGGCCCCCTTTGTCCTGACGGGCCTTCTGGCATGCTGCCAGTCTCCTCTCAGCTGGAATTGGCCTGCCCTGAATCTCAAGCTTCAGGGGACCTACAGTTCCCCCGGGGAACCAATAGTCCCCCAAGACGGCTGCAGTTCAAGTAGGTGCTGAAGAGCATTGGGTTTGGGTCTAGTGATATAGAGACCTAAGGGCTGAGATTCCCTGGTCCTGACATCTACAAAAAAAGCTGCCTGTCCATGACGGAGGGAAATGAGCCACACCCTCCATGCAAAACATGGGCACGGTGAGCAGAGTACTAGAACTGGCCTAGAAGCCTAGCAAGCCTAGAACTGGCCATTCTGTGGCACACCCGCTCTAATAGCTCATGCTTGGGAGGAGAGGCAGCTATGTCTGCAGCATTGGGTGGTTGGAACAAGGGAATCTCCATGTTCCTTCCTGGGCTCCTGTGCTGCTGCTTCTCTAGAGTGGAGACACCCTCCTACGCTACAGACTTCACTCTGCACCATGTCTCCACAGGAAAAGGTGTAGACAACATCTGATCATGAGACAGAGAGTCTCTCAGGTGCAGGAGAGTGTGCTTTCCACTTGCCTTTGTCCTAAAAAGCATTCATGGAACTTCCCAGACCCTTTGGGGATAGCCTGTCCTATGGGTCAGACTCTGGAAGTACAGCTGCTCTTCTGTGTTTCCCTGTTCCTTTGTGGTTGTCACAGTCCAAGTGGGTGCTAGGGAATGTTCACGTGGGATCAAGTGGCAAGGAGACTGAGGGACTGTGACTTCCCAAACAGGATAGAGGCATCTAGTGGGTGCACAGGCAATATGGCACCCACCACCTCAGCTTGGGTCTATGGTGGGGAAGAGACCCTGCACAGGCCCACAGCCAGGTGCTCTACTCTCAAGAAACTCTCAGTTCATCCCTGGCAGAAACACCTGCATTCCTGAGGACAAAAAGGCTCTCTGAAGGATTGGGAGCTGTAAGACTACCACAGGTGTGAGGGGAGGAAAAGTAACTCCCACCTACTCTTTCTGTTGAATTCCAAATCCCTCAATAGTCAGTAGGTCTCTGCCAATCCTGCTCCTTCTTGTTCTGCTCCACAACTGCTTCCTGTGGAATCTCCCATAAGGGTAAGTTCTAGCACCTTTCCCTCAGTATTCCACCTGTGCTATGATTTTACGCTTGAAACTTTTCCTGCTTTTTGGGACAATCTGGTGACTGATCTCTAGTCAGCCATCCTGCCCCCTGCTCCCCATTTTTGATCCATTTTTTTTTTCTGCATGAAGAATGTTTTTTAAGATTTTTTTTTTAAACAAAAGCCCTGTTGGCAATGAAATGAATTCCTTCAGTTTTTGTTTGTTTGAGGATACCTCTATTTCTCCTTCACTTTTGAAGAATAATTTCACTGAATATAGAATTCTAGGTTGTTGGGGCTTGTGTGGTGTTTGATGAGAATTCTACTGTAATTCTTATCCCTTTTCACACAGAGGTAAGATTTTTATTCCGCTTTGGGTTTTCTACAAGATTTTCTCTTCATCTTTGGTTTTCTGCAGTTTGAATATGCTATGCCATGCTATGATTTGGGGGATATTTATTTGGCTTGGAGTTCTCTGAGCTTTCTGAATTTGCAATTTGATTTCGAAAAGTTCTAAATCATTATTACTTCAAGCATTTCTTCTGATCTTTCATTCTGTTATTCTAATTATGAATATGTTTCATAGTTTGATATTTTCCCATGGTTCTTAGACTTTTTTTTTTTCTTATCTTTCATTCCTCTTTCTTGTTGCATTTCAGTTTGGAAAGTTTCTATTGACCTATCTTAAAGGTCATTGATTCTTTCCCTGTCTGTGTTGAGGCTACTGATGGTCTGCCAAAGACATTCTTCATTTTTGTTACTTTGTTTTTTATTTCTAGCCTTTTATTTGATTATTCATTAGTGTTTCTATCCCTCTGCTGGCATTATCCATCTGCTCTTGCCTGCTTTTTACTTTTTTCAGTACAGCCTTTAATGTATTAATCAGTTATTTTAAATTCCCCATCTGAGAATTACATTATGTGTGTCATATCTGAGTCTGCTTCTGATAATTGCTTTTTCCAGATGTTTTCTTCTTTGTTGTTTTTTGCCTTTTCTTATTCCTTGTAATTTTTTATTGAATGCTGGACACATTGCATTAGATAATAGGAATAAATATTTAGTGTGGGGACTTATATTAATCTTACTGAAGTTGGGCTGTGTTTAATGTTTGTTTTAGCTAAGACTATCAGAGGTTCTGGAGGGAAAACCCATCAAAGTATAGGGGACTTTGGCAAAACTATTGTCTCCAGAAATGTTTCTCTCTCATGCTATTCTATAGTCAGCCTCCAGCAATGCATCAAAATTACCATTCCGGTATTTCTATCAGTTTATGGCTCCAGCCGTTTTTCCTCCATGTAAGTCAATCTGAGTTGCTATATCTCTCTGGATGAGCCTGTCTCTCCTGGTTTCAACATGTCAGTTTTCCACGTGGCTTCCGTTCTCCGGTAAGTCCAAGAAAATTTGTAGTGTTTCAGTTTGTAAAGCTTTTCCTTGTTGTCAGAATGGGAATGATGACTTCTAAGCTCTTTATATACCAGGGCTGAAATTAGAAGTCCTTTTGCTTGTGTTTTTAATTTTGCTGTAAGATAGTATTATTGGATGAAATTAACAAGAATGGGTTTTTGTTTTAAACAAGTCTGGATTCAAAGCCTGGCTCTCCACTTAATTAGTGAGTGGCATTAGACAAATTATTCTTACTGAAGAGTTTCAATTTTTGGCAACAAACAGTGCACTAGGTATTTTCAAAACAAATCTTGCATTGAGAAAAACTAAAAAAAAAGAGAGAGGAAAAAATATTTAAAAATATTTCTTTGAAGGCATTAGGGTAGTGAGAAATTATTTGCCTATGAACTAGGAGAAAAAGAAAGCCCAGAGAGCATACTTTTGCCCTCAAGGTAATTACTAAATCCAAAAGTGGTGGCTGAGAAGCTAAGAAGAGTTTTTGTTAGAGTCACAGACTATGGAGGCCAAAAATTGAGTTCAGGGTCCTATAAACAACAACAGCACAGAGAAATACACCGGAATTACAGTTGAGACTTTAAAAGTCTTCAATCTAGAAGGAAGAGTAAACTGGATATAGACTAGTCCACTTTTCAATTGGTTTTAATCTATGATGGGATTAAGGTTGTTGAGGAATGGTAGGGTCTTGAGCCTAGCTCCTAATAAAAGCAAAAGTAAACTCTCTCTGGAGGAGGATAACATTATTCAGTGCCTCAAATTAACTCTATAATTTTTATACATAACACCTAGTACCCAATCAAAAATAATCAAGCATATAAAAACACAATATGTAACTGGAAAGAAAGAAAACAAGACAATAGGAATGAATCACAGGTGACCAAGGTATTAAAGTTGCAAAACATAGAACTCATAGCACTTGACTTAATATGTTCAAGGAAATAAAGTACAAGATGTAACATTTCAGCAAAATAGTGGAAATTAATTTTAAAAGACCCAAATGGACATTCCTTATTTGAAAAACAAGGTAAATCAAATTATGAATTTAAGGGATGCATTTAAAGACTTCAGATTAGTCACATCTGATGGGAGAAGTAGGGAACTGGGAGATAGAGCTGAAGAAATATCCTGAATGAATCATGAAGCACAGAAGGGTGAAAGATTACATTTAAATATATTATATATACAATAAAAAGTTTTTTAAAGGTTTCTGTAATTGGAACCCTGAAAGTATAGAAAAGAGGGAATGGAATTAGAAGCAATAATTTATGACATCATGGCAAACATAATGGCAGAAGATTACACAAAGGTGATAATTCTCAAAAAAAAAAAAAAGGGCAAAAAGCTCAAAAATTCAAGGAGCACTAACCACCCCAAAAAGAATAAATAAAGCTATCAGAGTAAAACTGGTGGGAAAAAAAGAAAGACAAAAAAGGTACTTTTGAAAGCAGCTAAGGAATCTATCATACTACCTTCAAATCAGCGACAATAAGAATGACAGCTGACTTTTCAACAAAAACATCTTCAAAATATGGAAAACAAATACCTGCCAACCTAAAGTCTTACTTCTAAAAACAACCCTCAAAATGCAAGTAAAATAAAGATGTTTCTAGGAAGCCAAATCCAACAGACTTTATCACTAGCAAAACAACATCAGGAAAATACTAAAAGATTATCACTTAGAAGAAAAAAATTATATCATATAAAAGCTCAGAGATGCAGTATGGATTAAGGAGTAATTAAAATGGCTCATATATGCAAAAATATAACTAAATGTATAATGTATTAAAATGCCCCGTGGGGTTCAATATGTATATCAGTCAAAATACAAAATGACATTAACAAGTCAAGTAAGTGAAGCTAAAGTGTTCTGAGTCCTTTGTATCATATGTGGTAGGTTAAAAGTATAAATTTATAGTGTCTTTTAATAAATCAAGGTAGCCATGAAAACAATAAAAAGAGAATATATTAGTAAGCTAATAGAGGTAAAACTTAAATTATATTTAATGAAACCAAAAGATAGCAAATTGTAGAGGAAAAGAAACATAAAATAGATGGGTCAAGTAGAAGGCAAAGGGTAAAAAGGTGAGTTATATATCAATATATTAGCAATGACATTAAATATGTGGATAAAATATCCCAAATAAAAGCTATTGTTTGTTCAACTGGACAAAATAGCAAAATCAAACTATATGCTGCTCATGATACACACCATCAAAAGTAAAAATCTTAGCCCCATGAAATTCAAACAAAATAAACTTCAAAGCAACAAACATTAAAAGAGGTAAAAAGGAATATTCTCTAATGCCTTAAAATTTACAAACCCAGGAGAGATAGAAAAGTTATTAGCATATATGCACCTAATAAATATGTGTAAAGTATAAAAAGCAAAAAATATCAGAACTAAAAGATCTTTGGGAAAGCACATTGAAATTTTGGATAATGCTATCCATGCGGTATTAGTTTTACAATAATTTGCTTCAGTGAATAATTTTCTTTTTACAAAATGGGTTGTATATGGAAAGTTTCATTTTTCATAAACTTACAGTTTTAAGTTTTTGAATTCATATCACAATATAAAAGCATTTATTTATCTGTTTGGTTTGAAGTTGATAGACTTCTTCTATCTATTCTTGCTGGAAGGATGCAAAATTAAATGATTGTTGAAGTAATTGTTAGGAAGCCAATAATAAGGCAGGAACATTACCACAGGGATGGACAATCTCACAAAGTTGTAATACAGCTATGATTTATTTTGAAACACAAAAATAGAAAAAGTTTCATCACACTGTGATTTTGAAAGTATGATTACTATGCAGCTGATTTATTTTGTACTCTGCTTTCACTCTTATTCTCCTTTATACAACTCAAAGAAACAGAATTATGCAAAACACTGGTACAAAGCTTAAAGATTAACTATGTTGCAGGATTTTATTAGTAGGATCTAACTGCTTCACAGGGTTTATGGATGAAAATGTTAGAAAGTTGAATTTGATAAATCTGGATCTCTATTTAGAGATCATTTCTACTCCATAAACTCTCTCCCTTTACTCCACACTATCTAGAACCTGGCTTCAATTCTCTTTTTCTTTGCTTTTAATGTATGCACATTACTTCAGAGTTTGGAGCACTGCCTGTACAGTTATATAAATAACTGTATATATGGATATATGGATAACCATATGGATATGGTTATATAAAATATGTATAAAATTATTAAATAATAATAATATAAATACATGGTTATTTCTATGATCATATACGTTTGGACTATAGCTATCACAGATATTTAGTGTTGTAAGTACAACCTTACCTTAATTGAACTCTGTGTAACCCAAAGCTTTCATGACTGCACACTCCCAAGCCCAAAGTCCAAGTCAGACAAATGAGTCAAAATACCAAGTAATATCATTGGAAGGTTGTTTATAAACAAGTTAGTGCTCCTACATTTATTCTTAAGTATAATACTAAATTCACTTGCAAAGAAGATTATGTCTACATATTAAATAAACTATGGCAATATCTGGCTAATAAGGAAAACAATCTTTTTGATTTATTTATGTAAATATTTTTAACAAATTCAATTATGAGATGAATTGCTATATTGATTGTCTTAGTTTTATAATATAATTTATTGGTTCTCTAATTAGCTATCCATTCCCTAGTGTGGGGACTCTCCCACCTGTCTCAGATCATTTCCCTTCCTGTTTATGGTTCCTACTATACTTATATTTTTACTCCCCAGATTGAAAAATCTCCTTTTGGGTATTAGGTTCTGATAGGAATTCTTGCAGCACTAAGTATTTTAAGGACAAACACTGGCAATTTCTTTGATCACACTATTTCAATGGAAAGTTTAGCCTTGAGATATATATATATATATGTGTGTATATATATATATGTGTGTATATATATATACATATATATATATATATCTTGTAATGTTATAAAGTTTCTCATTTAAGAGCTTGGAAATACCTCTTTTGAGCTACAGAAGATCCAGGGTATATAACAGTCAACAAAATCCCAGTATATAACTCTGGGATTTTATCCCAGTGTACTTCATTCAATAATGAAATTACAAAATAAATCTGAAAATGAAAACTGGCATCAGTAAATGAGAGAGATTTGCACAAACCTAAGAAATAGACATGGAAAAACAGAATGATATTAAGCAAATTCATTTTTAAAAAATTTCTTTCTAGGACTTTATTTTTTCCTTATTTTTTTAATTTCAGCATATTACAGGGGTACAAATGTTTAGGTTACATATATTGCCCTTGCTCTGCCTGAGTCAGAGCTTCAAGCATGTCCATTCCCCAGATGGTGTGTACTACACCCATTAGGTGTGTATATACCCATCCCCTCCTCCCTCCTCCCATCTGCCTGACACCTGATGAATGTTACTAGTGTATATGCACATAAGTGTTAATACCAATTTGATGGTGAGTACATGTGGTGCTTGTTTATTTATTCTTGTGATACTTTACTTATTACAATGGGTTCCAGCTCAATCAAGGATAATACAACAGGGCTATATCACCATTGGTTTTGTGGCTGAGTAGAACTCCATGGTATACATATACCACATTTTATTAATCCACTCATGTATTGATGGTCACTTGGGTTGTTTCCACATCTTTGCAATCGTGAATTGTGCTGCTCCAAAGATTCGAGTGCAGATGTCTTTTTTATACAGTCTTTTGTTCTTTTGTGTAGATGCCCAGTAATGGGATTGTGGGGTCAAATGGTAGTTCTACTTGTAGCTCCTTGAGATATCTCCATATTACCTTCCACAGAGGTTGTACTAGTTTACAGTCCCATCAGCAGTGTATGAGTGTTCCTATCTCTCTGCATTCATGTCAACATTTATTGTTTTGAGACTTTTTGATAAAGGCCATTCTCAGTGGAGATAAGTGATATCTCATTGTGGTTTTGATTTGCATTTCCCTGATGATTAGAGATGTTAAGCATTTTTTCATATGTTTGCTAGCCATTAGTCTGTTTCCTTTGAAAAGTTTCTGTCCATGTCCTTTGCCCAATTTTTGGTAGAGTTGTTTGCTTTTCCTTGCTGATTTTCCTGAGTTCTATATAGATTCCACTTATCAGCCCTTTATCGGATGTGTAGCATGCGAATATTTTCTTCCATTCTGTAAGTTGTCTATTCACTCTAATGACAGTTTCCTTGGTTGTGCAGAAGCTTTTTAATTTGATCAGGTCCCATTTATCTATCTTTGGTGTTGCTGGGATTGTCTTTGAGTCTTCATAAATTCTTTCCCTAAGCTAATGTCTATAAGAGTTTTTCCAACATTTTCTTCTAGAATTTTTATACTTTCCTGCCTTGGGTTTAAGTCCATTATCCATCGTGAATTGATTTTTGTGAGAGGTGAAAGGTGCAGATCCTGTTTCAGTCTTCTGCATGTTCCTATCTAATTTCAGAAAAGAAAGAACTCTAATAAACTTAATCAGGAATGAAAAAGGAGAAATTACAACTGATACCACAGAAATATAAAACATTATCTATGAATACTATAAAAACCTCTATGCAAATAAACCAGAAAAAGTGGAGGAAATGGACAAATTCTTAGAAACATATGGCCTCAGAGCCTACCTAGGCTCAATCAGGAAGATATAGAATTCCTGAAAAGACCAATACCAAGTACCAAAATTGAAGCACCAATAAAACCTTCCTAAAAAGAAAGTCCCAGACCAGATGGTTTCACACCCGAATTTTACCAGACCTACAAAGAAGAACTGGTGCCTATCCTGCAGAAATTATTCCACAACATCAAGAAGGAAGGAACCCTCCCCAGTATGTTTTATGAAGCCAACATCACCCTGATACCAAAACCAGGAAAGGACACAACAACAAAAAAGGAAAACAACAGACCAATATTTCTTATGGATATAGATGCAAAAATTCTCAGCAAAATCCTAGCAAACCAAATTCAGGTGCTTATCAAAAAAAATAATCCATCATGACCAAGTAGGCTTCATCCCAGAGATGCAGGGATGGTTCAACATATGCAAATTTATAAATGTAATTCAACACATAAATAGGAGTAAAAATAAAGACCATATGATTCTCTCAATAGACACAGAAAAAGCATTTGACAAAATTCAGCACATTTTTATGTTAAGAATGCTTAGAAAATAGGCAGAGATGGGACTTTCCTAAAAATGATAAAAGCCATATATGACAAACCCACAGCCAAGATCATACTGAACAGGGAAAAACTGAAAGCATTCCCACTTAGAACTGGAACCAGACAAGGTTGCCCTCTATTAGCACTTCTATTCAACATAGTGCTGGAAGTCCTAGCCTGAGGAATCAGACAAGAGAAGGAAATCAAGGGCATCTAAATGGGGGCAGAAGAGGTCAAACTATCACTCTTTGCTGACAATATGATCTTATATCTACAAAACCCCAAAGATTCTGCCATGAGACTACTGAAATTGATAAGCAAATTCAGCAAAGTCTCAGGTTACAAAATCAATGTACAGAAATCAGTAGCATTCCTATATGCCTACAACATTCAAACTGAGAACCAATTAAAGACTCAGTATCCTTCACAATAGCAACAAAGAAAGTAACATACCTGCAAATATATTTAACTAAGGAGATAAAAGACCTCTATAGGGAGAACTACAAAACACTGAGGAAGGAAATAGCAGAGGACATAAACAGGTGGAAAACC
>CAUYRT010016127.1:0-16856 GCA_963574885.1 Lepilemur ruficaudatus | reverse complement strand
CATTTATCTAAGGTCACAACTAATATGTGGCAGAGTTACATTTAAAGACATTGCTGTGGTATCAGGGTCCAAGCTCTTAAGGAACTTTACAATAAAATGTACTCCCTTCTTGATTTTTTGCTGCCTTATCAAGGTGAAAAGTAGGTTATGTTATCATCAAATATATCATTTTGTAATAATAATTAAAATAATATTTTAGCTATTGTAACAGAAAATTTATGTGTATATTTGATTCTGACTCAGAATTTCTAAAGGCGTACTACCTGGTAACTCATTCTCTGGCATAGTAATGTTTATCTACATTCCTCAGGAAATTATTGGATCTATATTACTGTGGCAGTAAGGCTAAGCATGTGAGATACATGTTATACTGCTAGGGTACCTTATTTTGTTAAAAACACGTAGTAACACCATGATAATTTTTAAGAGTTATTTTGTGCATTCACAAAATTTGTGTTTTGCAATGTTTTCCTCTTTTTGAATCTCAGAAATCCTGTTTCTGAAGCATCTAGTTTATTGTATGTAGTTGTGAATAAACTTGAAGTTACTTTTGAAAAAAAAAAAGAAGAAAACAAATAAAAACATCTTTGTGATTTGGAGGTATGCAAATGTTTCTTACACATGTCACAGAAAGCAATAACCATAAAAGGAAAAATAATGAATTAGATTTCATCTAAATTAAAAATTTCTTATTAAAAAAAACAAGAAGAAATTAAGTATGTAAGCCACATACAGGGAAAATATATTTTATAAAACAACTATATGAAAAGGTCTGATAGCCAGTATATATTAAGAAATCCTAAACTCAATAATAAGACAACTAACCTAATTTTATGATGAACAAAATATTAATATTTCAGTACTCATTTCATTAAGAAGATAATATGAATGGCCAATAGACACATGAAAAAGCGTGCAACAAATTAAAACTACAGGGAGATACCACTATATACATACCAGAATGACTGAACTAAAAAGACCAATATACCACCAAATACTGCCAATGATGTGGAATGACTAGAAATGTCATAGATTGTTGATTGGAAAGCAAGATTGTACAGCTCTTTTGTAAAAATGATTGACGGCTTATTACAAGACTATATATATATCTGCTTAGTGACTCAGAAATTCAGCTTCCAGAAATATAACCATGAAAAGTGAAAGCATTTGTTTACTTGACAACTTAAACATAATTGTTTATAGCTATTTTATTCATAAAAGCTAAAAATTCAAAACAACTCAGGCATCTTTCAAAAAGAGAATGAATTAAAAAGCTGCAGTATAGTCAAACAAATGGAATGCTCCTCAGAAATATAAAGGAATGAATTGTTCATACATGCAATGACTTGGATCAATCAAAGTGAAAGAAGTCTTACATAAAAGAGTACATTTTATAGTATTCCTATTTAATGTTATGTAAAGTTCTCAAACAAGCAAAACTAATTTATAATAGAAATAAATCAAATTGGGTGGGTAGTGTGGGGATTGACTGGAAAGGGACAGAAGGGAACTTTCTGGGAAAATGGTGATATTCCATACTTTGATGTGGATTTACGCCACATAGGTATATTCATTTGTTAAAACTCAAAGAATTTGTACTTAAGACTTGAGCATTCTATTTCATATAAATGTATATCAGAGAATAAAAAGTGATCAACTACCATCAAATTTTAGTGATATGATTGCTGAAGTATTTAGTGAGAAGTGTACATATATCTGTAATTTATTTTGCAATCCATTAAAAAGAACATGGATCAATTAATGGATTGAAGGATAGATGGATGGATAAGTATGTAATAAAGCAAGTACAGTAAAAACAGTAGTAGATACCAGGGGGTGGTTACTTGTGTGTTCACTGTAAAATTATTTCTATGTTACTATAAGTTTGGAAAAATTCACAATAAAATGTTGGAAAAAGAAGTCAATAATGGAGATGTAATGGAATGTTTAAAAAGACTCAAAAAAGTTTTGAATGAAGGAAAAAAGATAGATCAAATAGAAAACAGATAGCAAGGTGGTCCACTTAAACACAATCATATCAATAATACTTTGAATGCAAATCGTCTGAAAACTCCATATAAAAGTAAAACAAAATTTGAGTAGATGAAAATGAAAGATGAGACTGCATGTAATTTACAAGAAATACAGTTTAAATGTAAAGACTCAGATTGGCTGAATATAACAAGGCAGAAAAAGCTATACCATGCAATTGCTAACAAAAAAGCTGATGTGGCTACATTAACATAAGAGAAAGTTTGCTGGGCACAGCTGCTCACGCCTGTAATCCGAGCACTCTGGGAGGCTGAGGCGGGAGGATCGTTTGAGCTGAGGAGATCCAGACCAGCCTGAGCAAGAGTGAGACCCCGTCTCTACTAAAAATAGAAAGAAATTAGCTAGACAACTAAAAATATATAGAAAAAATTAGCCAGGCATGGTGGCACATGCCTGTAGTCCCAGCTACTCGGGAGGCTGAGGCAGGAGGATCGCTTGAGCCCAGGAATTTGAGGTTGCTGTGAGCTAGGCTGATGCCACGGCACTCTAGCCCGGGCAACAGAGTGAGACTCTGTCTCAAAAAAACAAAAAAACAAAAAAAAAACAAAGTAGACTTGAATATAAAAAGAATGTCTATAAAATAGAAATATATTCACAATAATAAGACTGTCAATTAATCAAGAAAGCATAGTAATGCTAAATGTGTGTGCCTCTAATAATAGAGCAAAGGACATGAAGCAAACATTTACAGAAAGTAGGGAAGAATAGACAAAACCACAAACATAGTTGAAGACTTTAATACCTTTTTCTCAGTAATGGATAGAACAAGTTCACAGACAATCAGAAAAGATGCAGAAGATTCAAAAATCACTATTAGCCAACTTGACTCACTGGGCATTTATAAAGTACTCTATCCAACAACTGCAGAATACGCATTCCTTTCAAATTTATACAGAGCATTCACCAAAACAGATCATATTCTAGGCCATGAAACAAGTCTCAATAAATATTAAAGGACTAAAATAATGGACAGTATGTTTTCTGACCACAATGGAGTTAAATTAGAAATTGATAATAATAAAATTGAAAGTACCCACATATTTGCAACATACTTCTAAATAACCACAGGTCAACAAAAAAACAAATCATGAAGGAAGTAAGAAAATATTTTGAAGTGAATGAAAATGAAAACACAAATATGACATCTCAAACAGTATGATTTTTACTTTTAACCACAAGGGAGAAACTGCTACAAGGCTTTTTCTCCTGCAGTAAACAATAAGAAATATGGACAAAATACATGAAATAACTTTTTTTAAGACATTGAACAACAGGCAACACAAAATCATGATCCATGAGTGAAAGAGCAACAAACAAATGAGATGAGACTTAGAATCACCTCAGTCTTGTTCCTAGAGGCAATTTCTGGACTATAGTACAAGGAGAGGGGACAGTGCTCAGCTGCCTTTATGAGTTGAAGAGATAGATATTGGTGCTTAAGGAGTCCAAGGTGGCTATAATTTGTAGAGAAGACTATGAAAGGGGCATAGGAAATTCAGAGAAAGTGCTCCAGAAACTTTTATAGGGTCCCCTTGAGTCTTTGGCTGAACATCTAGCTGTACATATGTGGGATGTAATTTCACATGGTTGAACAATTAAAAACTGCCAGGAAGGAAACAATTACAAGAGTGCTCTGAGCAGGGCAATTCCCAGAGTTCACACTGGGCTGGCGATCATTTGATTTTCCATCAGCTAGAGTGGAGAAAACTTGTTTAATACAATGAAAATTCAGTAGAGAACCCAGAAGGATTACACCTTATTAATGAGGCCAGGCTAGACCTAAAATAAAGTTTACTCTAGTATTGCCCTAAAGAGAAGTTTAAAATATTCCTTGAAAGGATCAAGCTGATCCATTACTAGCTTAAATGCTGGCCATTAAAAAGGACAACACTCTTAAGGTAACACAAAAAAACCCAACACTAAACAATGTAAAATAAAACTATCTGACATGCTATAAAAAGTACTAGGCATGTGAGAAAAGTAAATATGGCAAAAGGCAAGAGAAAAATTAGTCATTAGGAATAGAACCAAGAATGACATAGGTGAGGTAATTAGCAGACAAGAAACTTTAAAACAGTTACCATCAATATTATAAATATATTCATGGAGTTAAAGAAAACATGAATATAAGGAGGACATAAATGGAAAATATTGAAAAGGACCAAATGAAACTTCTAGGAATGAAAAGTACAGTATCTGAAATAAAAATTTTATTGCATGAGTTTAACAGCAAATCAAACACCATGAAAGATGAGATCAGTAAACTTGAAGATCTGGCAATGAAGACTATCCAAAATGAACCAAAGGGGAAAAAAATCTAAAAATATAATCACAGCTTCAATAAACTATGGAACAATATCAAGCAATCTAACAAACTTGTAATTGTTGTATCCAACAAAGAAATAGTGTCAAACTTGTTTGAAAGGAAGACAAATGAAGGGGAACATAAAAATATTTAAAAGAATAACTGCCAAACATTTCCTAAATTGGATGAAAATTTTAAACCTTAAGAACCAATAAAATCAGTGCACCCAAGCAGGATAAATACAAAGAAAAATTCATCAAGGAACATCAGAATCAAATTTCTGAAAACTTATAATAAAGGGAAACTCTTAAAAAACAAGGGAAAAAAGATACATCATGTACAGAGGAACAAATATAACAATGATATCAGACTCCTCAACAGAAACAATGCAGAGCAGAAGAAAATGGAGCAGCATTTTTGTCAGGCTGATGACAAAAATAAAGCTGCCAACCTAGAATCCTACATCCAGTGAAAATATCTTTCAAAAATATTAATGAAGTACAGACTTTTTCAGGGCTGGATGCAGTGGCTTACGCCTGTAATCCTAACAATCTGGGAGGCCGAGGTGGGAGGATTGTTTGAGCTCAGGAGTTCGAGACCAGCCTGAGCAAGAACTAGACCCCATCTCTACTAAAAAAATAGAAAGAAATTAGCTGGACAACTAAAAATATATATAGGAAAAAAAAGACTTTTTCAGACAAACAAATAATGAGAGAGTTCATCACCAGCAGACACCCTTCAAGAAATGTTTAAAAGTTCTTCAAGAAAAAAAACAATACCAGAATGAAATTTAGATCTTTAGAAAGAAATGAAGAGTGTCAGAAATGGTAAATGTAAATAATATTTTCCTCATTTATATATATTTTTTCAAACATTGACACTTTAAACCAAACATAGTAACAATGGATTGATGGGATTATAACAAATAGAAATGAACTGCTTGTCAACAATAGCACAAAGGACAGGATGGGAAAAGGGGAGTGTATAATTGAAAGGCTTTTACATTATACATGGTGATGTATAGCACAGTGATATAGCATGATTTGAAGGTGCAATGTGATAAGCTAAAGATGCATATTGCAAACTCCAAGGTAAATACTAAAAAAAGGCAAAGAGCTCTAGCTTAAAGACCATAGTAGAAACAAACTAGAATGCTAAAACAACATTAAATTATTCTAAAAAGTCAGTAGAAAAGCAAAAATAACAAAATGGTGCATTTAAAGCCAATCTTATTGATAATTATACTGAATATAAATGTTCTAAAAAATTTATTTAAAAGGTAGAGAGGGAAGTAACATCAGCAAGATGGTAGAATAAGAATTCTTGAGCTCCACTCCTCCCCAAATAAAGTTCAACTAGAAACTATCCACAGACTAGAACATCCTTTTGAAAACCCCAACACCTGGAAACAAGCCCGAGACATCCATGTGGTACACAGAACTGAACAAAATCCATACGAGAAAAGTAAGAGAAATGATCTCACTATAACCACGCCCTCCCATTTCCCTTCCCCAAGCTGGCATATCACCAGATGGAGAAGATTTATCTGGGCTCACAGTTTCTACAGGGGAGAAAGAAGAATTGGAGGCAATAACCCAGCTTTCTTAGCATTCTGAGACACTTCTCAGGAATCACACTCTGGTCTCAGTTCACACGGAACACCAGGGAAAGTGACATGACTTGACTGCCCAGGGGTCAGATGGAAATGAAAAAAGTGACTAACACATAGATCTTAGTGGTACCTCCATGTTCCTGCCAGGTTTGGTGCTGCTCGATCAGAGATATCAGCCAAGGTCATAGTGTACCTGCAAAGCTCAGCTGGTTGCTTTTAGAAGCACAGTGGGAAACATAATATAACTTGAGCCCCTAGACTTCTAGTCTCCCCACCCAGCCTCAGAACCTACCCAAACAACCACACTTAGGCAGGGAGACTCCCACCTTGATGGATTTCAGAGAACAAAGGAGGTAGAATGGCTTGACCCAGGAAGACAAGCAGCATCTCCCATACAGCCAAAAAGTTGGCACAATGACCTCACCCAGGCAGGAAGACTCTCGTCTTTGCAGATTTTAGGGAAGTGAAGGGGCTACATTGGCTTGATCCAGGAAGACAAACAATGGCTACACACAGCCAGAAAGCCCAACCCATGACCCTTCCCAGGCAAGGAGAATCCCACCTCTGTGCATTTTAGAAAAATGTAGAAGCTAGTACTGTTCGATCTGGGAGGTGAGACAACCATGCAATTCAGCCAAAAGCTCACCCCATGACTCTACACAGGCAAAGAGGCAATCCTCAATTGGAGGGAGGCCTCGGCAGCTTGATTTTGTTGCTCAGTATCCAATATGTGGCCTCCAAAGCTGGAGCTAAACTGTCCCCAAACCTGGGAAGGCCTACTGAGTCTCTGACTTGGATACAGCTCTCAGATGTCAAGAAATGCCTCAGGATGTATTACGAAGCTACAGTCATCAAGACAGCATGGTATTGACATAAAAACAGACCCATGGACCAATGGAACAGAATAGAGAGCTCAGAAATAAACTCACACATATATTGTCAAGTAATCTTTGACAAGGGCACCAAGAATATCAACCAGTAAAGGATAGACTCTTCAATAAACAGTTCTGGGAAAACTGTACATCCACATGCAAAAGAATGAAATTGGACCCTTGTTTTACACCATATACAAAAATTCACTTAAATTGGATTAAAAACTTAAACGTAAGACCTGAAACTATAAAATTACTAGAAGAAAACATAGAGGAAAGGCTCCTTGACACTGGTCTTGGCAATGATTTTTTGGAAATTACACCAAAAGGACAGACAACAAAAGCACAAATAAACAAGCAAAACTATTTCATACTACAAAAGCTCCTGCACAGAAAAAGGAAACAACAAAATGAAAAAGCAGCCTATGGGATGGGTGAAATACTTGCAAGCCACAAATCTGAAAAGGAGTTAATATATAAAATATATAAGGAACTCACAGAATTCAATAACAAAACAAAAACAAAGAAAATAAAAACACCAAAAAACAAATACCCCAATTAAAAAATGAGCAAATGACCTGAATAGATATTTTTCCAAAGAAGATCTACAAATGGCGAACAAGTATATGATAAAATGTTCAACATCACTAATCATAAGGGAAATGCAAATCAAAACACAATGAAATATCACCTCGCACCTGTTAGGATGGTTGTAAAAAAAAAGACAAAGGATAAAGAGTATTGGCAAGGATGTAGAGAAAAGGGAACTCCTTGTACACTGTTAGAAGTACAGCCATTATAGAAAACAATATGGAGGTTCATAAAGAAAAAAAATAGAACTACCATATGACCCAGCAATCCCTCTTTTGGTTGTATATCTACAGGAAATGAAATTACCACCTCATAAAGATGTCTGCACTCTCATGTTCATTGAAGAGTTATTCACGAAAACCAAGATATGGAATCAATCTAAATGTCCATTGATAAATAAATGGATAAAGAAAATGTGGCATATATCAATGGAGTATTATTCAGTCATAAAATAAGTAAATTCTGCCATTTGTAACAACATAAATGAACCTGGAGGACATCATGCTTGAAAACCTTTGTGCTTGAAATTTTATAAGAGAGTAGATTTTGTGTCCTTGCCCCACCCACACAAGTGAGAACTATGGATGGTGATAAATAAATTTGACTGTGGTAATAAGTACACAATGTGTGTGTTTGTGTGTGCATAATCATCACAATTTATACCTTAAGTATATACAATTTTTATTTATCAATTAAATATTTAAAAATTCATCAACAAACAAGAAATGCCTTGAGATACTCTCACTATGCATTTAAAATTGATCTTTGAATTTAACTGTACTTCTCTGGGGCAGGGAAGGGGCCGGGGTGAGCACCCTGTACAGGGCAAGGCCACTGATGGGACTTCTAGGATTCGACACCTTATACCTATGAACCTACTGCACCCTCATGATCCCTTTAGCTCTAGAATAGAGCCAGGGTATGTCTGTAACCATTTCCCAGGTGAGGAAATTAAAGAGGGGGAAGGATTGCCATGGCACAAAGTGCACCAGACATTCAGAACTCAAGCCTGAGCCTCCACGTGCCTGAGCTAACTCTGCCCCATGCCCCTCATTGTTTCTGCTTATTGGAGACGGCTGGAAGGAAGTGCCTACTTATCTCTGAAGCTATTTTCTCACCTTGACCTGGGTCAAGGGTTCTCAAACAGGAACCCTTGAGGCTGCCATGGGTGGAATGGAAGGAAAAGACACTCAGGTAGGCAGGGAGGGGATTTCTCCACTTGTACCTGTTCTTCACTTCAGCCCTCCATTTACAGAGCAAGGCTTTCCAGCTAAATGAACCTGGACAGTCCTGGGGTGGGGGACTCTGCCTTACACTTCTATAGTTTTCACAGTCCTCACATTTCAAAGAATTGTCCTTTTTTGCTCTTGCTTCACTTCGCTGTGGCCTTCCTCCCTCCCTCCCTCTCCACCATCTTCCCTAGCCTCTCACTTGCCCAGCCCCCTAGCTCCTCAAAGACCACCTTCCCAAATTACAGATTCTTTGAACTGAGAAGTGCCTAAATCCTTGTGATGGGGCACTAGAATTACGGGGAAAATGATGGGCATGTGGAGCCCACTGAGGGACAGGCAGGCCCCTTGCTGCATGCTGGGACTGCAGTCAGTGAAATGGCAGCAGCTGGAAGCCAACTCAGGAAGAGCAAACACTTCCTTTCCCTCTGAGCCAAAACTCAGTGGGCCTGTGGAGAGCAGGGAACGTGTGCCAGCTCCCAAACACATTCAATTCAATGAGTAGTTATTGGACTTTTACTTGGTGCCAGGCCCAGTGTTGAGCTCTCCGATGCTGTGAAGAGTAATCCATTATTCTCAAGGCTCTCCCTGCCTTGCAAGGGAGTGGGACATGTGCACAGAGCAAGCTGTGGGTGTTGGAGTAAGTAAGGGTCCTCAGTGATTGGGCATAAGGAGAGAAAGAATCACAGGCTAGGCTTCCGCATGGAATTGAGAAGATAGCGGAAATTATGAGAAGCAGATATGGGGGGAGGGACACCAGCGGGAGGCCCCAGTGTGCAGACACGTACAGCAGTAAGGATGAGATCAGGGGCCTAATTGGCAATCATATGCCAAGCTCTGTGAATCCTCCAAGACTTAGGAATCTGTTTTTCCATTCCTACCAGCCTGGACACTGCCCTAGTTCATCAAGTTATTACCTTTTCCTGGACTCTTGATAGACCCCCCCCAATTGACTGCCCTATTCCAACATCCCCCACTTCTGACCTCACTTCCAGGGCATTACTCTAAAATGTAGCATGGATCATATTCCATACCCTTTCCAACTCCAAGCCCAGAGAGAAGGGAAGAGGCTGAGTACTCTGAGGAGCAGGAATTACAGACTCTTGGGGACCTCATCATGCTACTGTAGGTAGGGGTTGGGAACTTTCCAGCCCACCAGGGCTCCTCAGCACCTTTAGTTAGAGTCCAGGTTTACCTTACTAATGGTTTCCCCAGAGCTGGGCAGAAAACTGCCCAGCCAGGAGGGCCTCACTGCTCCTATTCTAGCAACACGTGGTCTCTTCCAACTAACAACTGAAAGACAAGACTGTTGCAGGGAGAGAGGGCATGTCTTCTTCAGTTTTAGGCTTTTCTGTTAGGATTGGGAATTGACTGACATTCTAAAGAAGACTGCCTTTTCAAAACAAGCTTCAAGTCCTCAGAATTTAAAAGAGTCCAGGAAATTTCACAGAGTCTCAGCTGTCACTGGTGGCCAGACCAAGACCCTGAAGGCATGGCCTCAAAGCCATTGTACACTATCTGGGAGCTCATCCTGGGACTTGGACTTGGGCTTTGGAAGCAGGGGGGCCAGTGAGGAGATGAAGGTCATCCTCAGCTTCTTTCATTCTGTTCTCACTGCACTGAGAGTCTAAGAGTAGGGCAAGTGGCCTGGGGATCTGGAAGAACCAGCAGATAGAGGAAATAGGGAGGAGGTGGTGAGCTATAGTGGAAGAGATCTAGCTTTGGAATCAGATGGTCCAAGGTCCAGTTATACCACTGGCTAGGTGTGGACCTGGGGAAAATCACTTCTCTAACTCTAATGATCCTCATCTACAAAGTGGGGCTCATAATAGTACCTCCTGCATAGGGGTATTATGAGAATTTAAGATATGACTCACAGGATGCCTAGAAACAAGGCAGACCCTTAAAAATAGAGCTGTTGGCAGAAATGGTATTGTCATCCATCATTACCACCAACATCATCATGATCAACAACTTAGATCCTTTGGGGACCTAGAGTAGGTGACAATTAGTATGCTTGCCACTTGACACATATGGCTCAATTACCTTACCTTGATATGGATGACTCGAGAAGTTGTAGGAATCTAGAACAGGATCTAGGTATAAACTTACTAACGGAACTCCAAGTTGCCTTGGAGCAACATCTACATTAAAAAAAGACTGTTGGCCTTCTTCTGGAATAGGGATGGTGTACAGGCACTGTAGTAGTCAGAGTGCCCTTGTCAATATTTCTGTGGTTCACACTGAACCCAATCCTCTTTCAGGCCAACCTTGGGTATATTCCACCCCCTGCCACTTTTGTCTCTACAGCCTGATTCCTAATGGCTCAGTGGGGGAAGGAGCAACACAAGAGCACCATCCTTAGGTAGTCACTTTGGCTTCACAGCTATGGCTCACCGAGGATGCTGACTGTGAGATGATGCTGTGTTCCACTTACGCTGGAGCATGTTGCCCTTTGCAATGCTCAAGTGCCCACTCTATGTACGTGGAGTGAGGTATTCCTGTGGTTTTCAAATGCCAGGTATTAGATGTGTAGGAGAAGGGTACAGCATCTCAAGGACAGATCAGCAGATGAGAACTCCATGACCCATTTGCTCCTTTTCTGACATTGTTGAGCCATGCTTTCCTCAAGACCACACCAATACCAGGAGCACTCTGGGCTGACATTTTGTTCCTCATCCCAAGGGGCTGGAAAAGTTATGCCTTTGTCTGAAAGCTAAACATGCCCCTTGGAAGATAGGTGGAACAATTATTATTCTCCCCATTTTACAGGTATGCTAACAGAGACGGGGAACTGAAGTGAACTCCCATTAGGCCAGACAGCTATTAAAGGAAGAGAAAAAAATGCGCTATCTAGGTAGGAGCCCAGTGGGCTCTCAATGTTGAAGAACCTTATACAGCAATCAGACAAATGACACCAAAGGTTATCTGCTACACTTGATTCCCTCTCTCTCCCTCTCTCTCTGTGTACATATATGTGTGTGTGTATATATATGTGTCTGTGTGTGTGTGTATGTATGTATATAAAGAATGTTAAAATGCACATAACACCAAATTCACTATTCTAACTATGTTAAAGTTTACAATTCAGCGGCATTTAGTATATTCATAATGTTGTGCAACAACTAACACTATCTAGTTTCAAAACATTTTCATCACCCCAAATGGAAACCCTATATCCATTAAAGAGTTACTCCCCATTATCCCTGAACCCTCCAGCCCTAGATTACTACTCATCTTGCTGTCTGTCTCTATGGATTTGCCTATTGTGGACATTTTACATAAATTGAATCATACAATATGTGGCCTTTTGTATCTGGCTTCTTTCACTGAGCATGATGTTTTCTTTCTTTTTTTTAAATTGGATATCTGCCTGTATTTTTTTAATTTTTATTTCAAGGTATTATGAGGGTACAAACATTTTGGTTACATTTTATGTATGATGTTTTCAAGGTTCATCCTTGTTGTAGCATGTGTCAGTACTTCATTCATTTTTATGGCTGAATAGTCCATCATATTTTGTTTATCTATTCATCAGTTAATGGACATTTGTTGTTTTTACATCTTTTGGCTATTGTGAATAGTATATTTTTAACATAAAAGTTAATTAACTTTTAATGCATACTCATTATCATGCAACATAGTGATGGACCATAAAAGAGAAGTCATTAGAATATTACTCCTAGGCAAATCAAGTTTACAATGTGTATCCACACTGAATCTTGTCACAGAATGCAAAACTTAGCATCTCATATGCTTGGACAGAGGAGCAACAGGCATGTATTCATGGAGCCACTCATCCAACAAACACATATGGAACATCTTCTTTGTGCTAGGCACTGAATAAAAGCAGTTAAACAAAACATATGAAAGTCCCAGCTTTCACAGAGATCATAATCTTATGAAGAAACGATACTGGTAAACAGTCATTGGCAATAGTGTGCAATGAATATTATGGCCAAGGTAAACTGACAGGATGGGAAGCACAGAGGAAGGGCAGAGAGTCAGAAACATCCACCTTGAGGATCTAAGAGTTGACAGATGAGAAAAGAGAGACAGGGGAGAGTGTTCTATGCAAAGGGAGCAGCATATTCTAAGACATAGAGTTATATAAGGAAAAACCAAAATAATCAATGGAGAGCCATTGAAGAATATATAAGAAGGAAATGTCATGATTAATTTTGCACGTTAGAAATATCACTTTGGATGCAGAATGCTTAATGGATTTGAGAGGAATCAAGGGTTAATGCAGAGAGACCAATTAGGGTCAATTATGGCAATATAGGCAAGCAATGATGTTGCTTTGGACTGCTATGCTAGGGCTAAAGAAGGATAGAAGTGGACAGATTCAAGATTTAATTTATGAGGTAGAATTCACAAGATATGGTAATGTTTCCTCATTTGAATTCTGTGAGATCTCACTTCCTTGATTTTCCTCCTACCTCACTATCTCTGCTCCTTCTCAGTTTCTATTGCTAAATCCACCTTCTGTTCCCAAATTCTTATCTTTAGAGTGACTAGGGACTCAGTATTTGGTCTCACCTCTTCTCCTCTTCTCTTCTCTTCTCTTCTCTTCTCTTCTCTTCTCTTCTCTTCTCTTCTCTTCTCTCTCTTCTCTTCCTATACTCTACCTCTTGGTGATCTTACAGCTTTCAATATTGTCTATATGCTTATGGTTTCCAAATTCATATCTCCTAGCCCAGACCTCTCCTCTAAACTGCTGACTCATATATCACACTGCCAAGTTGACATCTGTACTTGATTATCAAATAGTACTTTTCTTTTTTAAAAATTCTAGCCAGAATAATTAGACAACAAAAACAAAATAAAGGCATCCAAATTGGAAAGGAACAAGCAAAACTACCTCTATTCACAGATGTCACAATCTTTTATGTAGAAAATCCTAAAAAATCGACAAGAAAGCTACTAGAGCTAATAAAAAATTTCAGCAGACTTTCCGGGTACACAATTAACACATACATATCAGCTGTGTTTCCATACAGCAGCAATTCATAATTCAAAGAATAATTAATAAAGCAATTTTATTTATAATAACATTTAAAAGAATAAAATACTTGGGATAAATTTAACCCAGGAGATGAAAGACACGTACAATGAAAACTCTAAAATGTTGTTGAAAGAAATTAAAGAAGACCTAAATAAAAGGAAAGGCATCCTGTCTCATTTGATAAGGAGATGTCAATAGTGTCCAAAGCAATCTACAGATTCAACACAATCTTTATCAAAATTCCAACAGCCATTTTTTAAGAAATAGAAAACTGATCCTCAACTTCGTTTGAAATTGCAAGGGTCCTCAAATGGTCAAAACAATGCTGAAAAAGAAGAACAAATTTGGAGCTAGCACTTTCTTGATTCTAAAACTTAATACAAAGATGCAGTGATCAAAATAGTGTGATACTGGCATAATGATAGCTATATAGCCCAATGAAATAGAACGGAGGTCCAGAAATAAACCCATACATTTATGGCCAACTGAATTTTGGCAAGGGTGACCAGTCCATTTAGTAGGGAAGAATAGTCTTTTCAGCAGATGGTGCGGAAACAACTGGATTTCTACATAAAAATAAACAAAATTGGACTCCCTATCTCACATCTTATAGGAAAGACAATGAAAATGGGTCAATGACCTAAATCTAACAGCTAAATCATAAAGTTTTAAGAAGAAAACATAAGGATAAATCTTCATGATCTCAGATTTGGCCATGGATTCTTAGATAATACATCAAAAACACAGGCAAAAACAGCAACAATAGATAAACTGGACTGTATCGAACATCACTGTGTACACTATAAATATGTACAATTATTACATATCAGTTTTAAAAATGGCCAAAGAACTCAAATAGACATTTCTCCAAAGTAGATATACAAAGGGCTAATAAGCACATAAAAAATACTCAACATCTATAGTCATTAAGAAAATGCAAATAAAAACCACAGTGAGATGCTACTTCACACCTACTAGAATGGCTGTGACTTAAAAAAAGGAAAAAAATGGTTGACGAGGTTGTGGAGAAATTATAACTCTGGTACATTGCTGGTGGGAATATAAAACACCAGTCAACCCACCACCCAGACCAAGATCAAGAGCATTCCCTGATACCTTGGCAACTAACTGTTGCTCCTTCCCTAGCTCATCCCTGGCCTTTCTCCCCATAACAGGGACTATGGTGCCAAATTTCAGGTTATCATGCACTTGTCTTTTATTTTTAAGTTTTGAAATATATATTTCTTAATATATGCTAAGGAATCTGTTGTTTAGTTTTACTTGCCTACTTTCTAAAAATGGTATATTTAATATAATGCACCATATTAGTAGAATAAAGGAGAAAACCCAGAGGATCTTCTTTGTAGACAGAAAAATCATTTGACAAACCCTAACATCCTTTTCTAATAAAAACCATCAACAAACTAAGAGTGGAAGAGAACTTCCTCAACCTGATAAACAGTTTTTTTGGGGAAAAAAACCCACACAGATAACATCATATATAATGGTGTAAAACTGAACTTTCCCCCTAAGGCTACCTCTTGAAGTGAAGCAGAAGTGCTTATACAAACCCCCAGTATAATAGATGTGATCCTGCTTTGTAAATTGTAAAGCCCTGTGTCCACTGAAGGGCTTGGGGTTCTGTTCTATGTTTTTCTCTACTTCCTCACAACCTAAGACTTCCTGGCAGTAGTCCTCCTCCCTGCGTTTGCCCCTGAGTGTGCTGGCTATGCTGGAGATATTAACTCTGTGAAGTCTTCAGGTTTGGATTGGAAGCTATAGCCCTGAATGGAACAGAAGGTTTGGGAGCCATTTAGAATCAATTCACTATGATTAAAGCCTCAGTGGGTAGTGTAGAATCCTGCAGACAGAAGCCTGTGACTTCTGATCGTGTTGCTACTCCATCATCTCTGGCTGACTTCTTGGCATGCTGATGCAAGGAAGGAACCTGGAACCCCAATCTGATTCCCCAGTGCCTGTTGGGATGTTCTGGGCCTTCATGCATGTCAAAGAGGGGAACACCTCCTCCTTTCCAGATACAGCCACAGTTTTGGCTGTCCATCCTTTTACTCCACCCCCTGTATGTCAATTCATATTAATGCTACCTGGAAAATTGCAACAGCCCCCAAACCAGTCTCCGTGCTTCTACTCTTTCCCTTTCAGGCTACTTTCCATGCAGCAACCAGGATGAGCTTGTTCAAATGAAAATATGACCATGTCATTGGGCTGCTGAAGAGTGCCCTCAAGACAAAGTCAAATCTGCTTAGACTCCAGAAAGCCTTTCAAGATCCTTTCTAAGAAAGTGATCAGCTAAGAAGTCGCTTTTACTTTTTACTATAGCCCCCCCAAAAAATTAAATATCTAGGAATAAATTTAACAAAAGATATGAAAGACTTATACAAGGAGAACTACGAAACACTCAAAAAAGAAATTGCAGAGGATGTAAAAAGATGGAAAAATCTGCCTTGCTCATGGATTGGTAGAATCAATCTTGTTAACATGTCAAGAGTATCTAAAGTGATCTACAGAATAAATGCAATCCCCATCAAAGTACCATCTTCATGCTTTACTGACCTAGAAAAAATAATTCTTCATTTTGTATGGAATCAGAAAAGACCCCGTATAGCCAAACCAATCTTAAGCAAAAAGAACAAACTGGGAGGCATCAGTCTTCCAGACTTCAAGTTGTATTATAAAGCAATAATAATCAAATCAGTTTTTTATTGGCACAAGAACAGAAGCATTGATCTTTGGAACATGATTGAGAATCCAGAGATGAAACCATCTGCATCTGCATATGGTAACCTAATCTTTGATAAACCAGACAAAAATATACATTGGGGAAAATAATATCTTTTCAATAAATGGTGCTGGGAAAACTGGATAGCTACATGCAGAAAAATGAGACTGGATCCCTACCTCTCACCTCTCACAAAATTACACTCAAGATGGCTAACAGACCTAAACCTAAGGCAGGAAACCTTAAGAATCCTAGAAGAGGATGTTGGGAAGACCCTTTCAGACATCGGCCTAGGCAAAGAATTCTTGAAGAAGACCCCCAAAGTAATTAATGCAGGAACAAAAATAAACAAATGGGATCTGATCAAATTAAAAAGCTTCTGCACAGCCAAAGAAACTATCACTAGAGCAAATAGACTACCCACAGAATGGGAGAGAATATTTGCTC